>JARACY010004290.1:0-27688 GCA_029255725.1 Scrobipalpa atriplicella | reverse complement strand
ATCTGCCTTCTACAACGACCAAGTCACATGAAAATGATCCTCACTTTATTCAAGAGCTAAAAATTACTATAAAAAACCTTAGACTTGGCTCCTTCTTTAGATCTCACTACTTTTTATGCAAACCACGCCACCATGAACTTGGCTTCCACTTTCACATTTATGTTTTTGTGGGATATCATTACTTTTTGTGGGTAAGTTAATTGATCTTTTAATTATAAAATAATATATATAAGATGTTCCAACATTACTATATATATATATATATCTTCATATTCAATTTGAACTTCCTATAACACCCATTCAATTCAATATAGGCAACTACTGGTTGGTAAAAAAAAACACATTTTATTGATTTTTATATTTGCGACATTTTTTTATTCATTGTTTTAAATCAGGAAACTGAGGCCCACATTAAGGTGGTATGTTGAGCTCAGTGGGGCCCCCATAAGAAATAAATTTACTGTCTCAAATACAAACATTTTAATGAATATTTTACGTTTTGCGCCAATCGGAAGTAATTCTTCATTTTGTTATCCATAAGGTCACAATTTATACTAAATAGTATCTAAGCTTTGAATGTCGTGGTAATAGTGGTGTTCTGGAGTCCCAGGTGCGGTGTTCAATATGGGGGTCATCATTGTAGCCCGAAGTGGATACCCACTATCACCTGAAATGATAAGATAACATAAAGTTACCTATATTTATTGCCTTATAAAAACAAATATCAATTTAGACTCAACTTAACTTAAAACTAGTTAATCAGGCAACAGGAAGTGTCTCAGCTTTATGCATGCGTAGAGTCACAGCACGACACTACCACAGAATAATAAATACTTAGTATCTACACTACACACTACGCAGCGCTGATTATCAGTCACCCTTTCTCCTTATGGTTATGGTCTTATATGCAGGAGAATGGGTAACAGAGGGCTGTGACTATTTAATTTACTTTTATTGTAGTGCTGTGATTCATCCATTACTAACTAACTATATTTTATATTATTATTTTTGTTTTTAGTAGTAAGTCGTGTCTTAATAAGTGTTTCAATTAATTAATTTCATCATAGTTTGTAAAAAATATGCCCATTGCCATATAAATACAAGTTGAGAATTTCACTAACTACCTAATAAAATAAAAAATCTAAAAATAAAAATAACCATCGATTTGCTGAAAATACTTCTGTAAATCACAGATTTTTTAATGATACTAGGTACATAAGTTTTACCCAGTAAAAAAACTTGCTCTCCTAAATTTGAAAGGTTGGAGAGGTGAACGCTGAGAGGATGGCCTTGCCACACAGTTGAATCGTGGGCTGATCTCGGCGAACTGGCGTCGACACATATGATATTTAGGTCCGAATCACAGATCTAAAAAAAAGTCACAAGTCTATTTAATAAAAGTAGCATAACTGAAGGCAGAAAACTAGTAATAATAAATTTACTTGATGTAAGTAACCTAGTTTTTTCTTTGGATGCCACTCTTTGTTGACGCAATGCGGTGAAGATGGAATGATGGTAAATATTAATGAATTAATGGACGTATGTATTTAGCATTATACCAACACAAGTAATGTACTTACATTTAAAGAGTGATAACCCTTTCTATTGAAATATCTCTCCTCGTGGTACTCGGGCCTTATAATAGCGACATGAGTGCCGTCAATTGCGCCCAGCACGCCTGGTATGTGGAATCTATAATAGAATCTGTAATTTGTAAAGGTTATGATTATCATTGGGTTTATCTTTATTAACATATAGCTTTTTATATTTGAGAAAATGGGATTTTACCTTGATTTAAGCTTATTCCTCTCTTCAAGTGATGTTGGCCACTTAATATAGTGGCCGTAAACAAGATTCAGGGCCCGTGTAACCTGTCTCACAGCTCTCGACACCGTAGTCTGGGAAACATTGTGGCACCCGCTTTGCCCCACTAGGGTTTGATAGGAACCCGAAGCATAAAAGGAAAGGGCAATGAGAACCTAAAAAATAAATTTTTTTGTTGTTCACAATGTTTACATTAGTTTTATTTTAGACTTGCTTTTTGTCCCGCGGTTTAGTAAGTGTGTAAAAGTTGGTAAAATGTCTTTCCCATGGGAATGACAAATTTTTCTCCCCTCGATTCAGTAGTTTTTGAGTTTCTTCGTTACAAACCTACATACACAACACATACACACACAAAAATACAAGTCTTTCCTCTTCTTCTGTCGTATGGGTATCAAGCAAGGTATCAAGTCGATCGACCCATGAGTCTAAATTTTCTCTTTTATATATAGTGTAGATGTAGATAGATACTTAATACTATGTTATGTAGGTGTACCTTTAATTTTAGACTTATACCATCAGCTCTTTTTGGCTTGGGTATAAAAGCCCGTAAATTCATAACCAGCCATTTTACGGAAATTTTGTCCAGCCGATACGTCTTCATAAATTCCTTATCGGAAAGGTCGTAGCCGGCGTCGCTGTAGCACTCTTATAAGCTGCCGGCGGCGAACAGCAATATCAGCAAATTTTAAAACGCGCCACCGTAAAATAGGCGACGTGAAAGGCCTCATTTTTAAAACAAAATGAAATTAATTAATTTAAGTTCAATGCAATCAATGCACAAATTACGCACAAATGATGAAGAAAAAATTGCAATGGCAGCTCATTTGTCATAATGACAGGCCTGTCATTCCATCGATGCCACTGGATTATCAGTGATTTACCACTGAAAGGAAATTTGGTATTCTGCTAAATTTTGGAATCAATCGCATCAGACTATCATGGTGTCGTAATCGCCTCACACATGCCAAGCCCCTAATGCGCATGCCTCAGAGATGTCTAGGTGTGATCTAAATTCCGGTGTTGCCCGTCAAAAGCTTCCACAAAAACTACCAAAAACTTACTAGTACAAAGAGAATTTATTCAAAGATACCAAGTTCGATTTTATTATTTTCTTGTCTAATCAACCATTATACTTCCAAATTAAACACGATTTTGTATTAAACAGAACATAATTCTTCAATATAACTACTTGGCATATATTTAAAAGTGTATTTTACATAAAAAAGTAAATAACGTTGGCTGTTGCAGCGCAAAACTTTAGATCTTTGCTATAAGAAAAAGCTACTTGGAAAAAAGTAGGTGCCTGTCAACAAATTTTTTCAACTGCCATGATTATTATGATCACATCATAGAGGAAGTAAATAAAACACATTATAAAAGCTAAATATGTACCTACTATGCATGATCGTAATATTGCATTGAGGTTAAAATTAGTAAGTAACTTATAAAATCCACTGTAACACATTCTGTCTTATTTATCGTGTAATTCCGTGACACATACGTGCGCTCATCAGCAGGTAACACTTTTTTGCTTACAATGAATAACATGATGATGTTTATGCATGTCTTGCTTTTATTTACAGAATATAAATAAATAATAACAGGACCGTGAGCGAGCGTAGACCACGGTCGGACAAACCACGCTCATCGACTTTATGGAGAATCACCTACTACAACTGGCACTTGGCACACTGCACGCGTACAACAGAGGGTCACAATTTCGGCGCTACGGCTGCGGATAGATAGTGCAGGCAAACAGCATCTCAATTCAATCAGATTGCACCCAAAAAATCAATCACACACCACACTCAAGAAAAGTGTACACGACTTAATATATTCTTCTTGATTTATTTAAAATAATTGTGTTTTTTGTACGTCAATAAAGTTTATTTGGTTGAGACAGTGGTCGAATTTCATTCATTTAATCGTGCTTTCATTTCCACATTTATATTATAAAAATTGGTTAAAAATTACATAGAATTTTCCACCTGTTTTTTTTTCGGTCATATTGTACAAATGAAGAGAGGAAATCAAAAGTTTTCGTGTGTTGTACTTAATATATAAGCGAAATGCTGGCAAACTGCAATACATAAATATTATAATATAAAAAATCACCCTTAGCATATATTAACACTGGCCTTAATAGATAATCTAATATGCATAATAGCAGCTTAAGCTAAATCATGGAGCTCAATACCTCTGTTAAACCCACCAAGTACGTAACGTGGCAGAGTGTTATTTTCGTTTGTCGATTTGAAAAGTAAGAAATTTGAAATTTGCCGTGCGCAGGGTTTGAACCTGCGACCGTTGGAGTGCCGTTCTGCCAACTGAGCTACCAAGCGGTAGCCAACTTGGCGAATCTTTGAAATCCTTACTTAACACGTCACAGTGAACGTTATTCCGAAGGCTACATTTTTAATTTGTTACTTTTCATATTTTAGAAATAAAACCATATACAAAACTTCCCATGTTAAATAGCGCTGAGAGTGCAAAATACCCTCAAAATGTGGTTTCGTAAATTAAGCGACGTGTAGGGCCTCATTTTATATGAAAATATATACACACTAACCGAATCCACTATGAAAATAGGTATGGTTGTTCAATGGCGTCAGTACGGCCAAAATCGCATGGAGGCGAAACGTCAAAATTTAGTAGAATACGAAATTAACATGCCGTCATGAAGCCATCGAAGAGCAGAATACCAAAAAACATCGTGGCGGTTCGGTGGTTCAGTACGACGCGGTTCTAGATGAACGTGGGCGGGGGCCCTGCAGTACAAGGAGAACTGTCAAATCTCAAGATGACGGTGTTAGTTCCTTTTTTCGCCGTGCTCATTTAAAGCGTGGCCATACATAAACGTCAAATTTTAGATTGACCTGTCAAAAATCACAGTGGCATCCTGTAGCAAGTCATTGAAACACCATTGAAACACCATTGTGACACCATTGGAAAGACATTGATCTCTAAAAAAATTAACAGAATACGAAATCTTCAAAATGTCACCATTGAGACGACATCGGCATGCCATTTTGACACGATTCATTTAGCAGACTTGAGGCCTACTCGGTAGTTTTGTATAAAAATAGTTTTAAGCTAGAAAAGTACAATAAAAGCAGCTGTGAAAAACGAGTTATCCAATTTATCTAATCTATCTTGTAAACCCGAATTAACTTTTTCAAAACCTAGTTACACTAATATAAAAAAGTTTAAACATGCAGTATCATAAATTCCATCAGATAGATTTCTGCTAACAGAGCCTATCATGCTTACAAAATAAATTGAGCTAGTATAGCATCTAATTTATTTTTTATACCTCGTTTCATCCGAGCGCCGAGTACTAACCGACCCTCACCCGGGAAGGCTTTAGCTGCAATAACAAGAGCTCTGTTTATTTTCTTTATCTCCTGCAGCGTGACCGCCTCGGTGGTTCAGTGGTTAGAGCCGTGGGCACGGGATTCATTGGGTTGTAGTTTTAATTCACACTGAAGAAACTGTTATTGTGTATCAAAATAACAAATCTGAAATACTACTAATGCCATCTAGTTAGCAATAAGAGTACTATACCTAATGTATCTATGGCTGTATGGTGGTTCTATAAAAAAAATAAAAAGTTAGTTGTCTATTACCGTCAAACCGTGTTTTATTAGGTTATGGACCAGCTCCATATTTCGCGATAAAATAATAGTTTTTTCGTTAGTTTCGGACGTTATATTTCAACCTGATTACTCGTGGACATTGTGCGAATAAAGGTTTTGCAAGAACTCTCGGACTTGAGACTGTGTAGTGCAAAACGTGTACCTCGCGTGCGTGACTTTGTAGTTTTCGAAAATGGCCGGCAGTTACCTAGTGAATGTGCCCAAACTTAAAGGCCGGGAGAACTATGACGAGTGGGCATTTGCTGCTGAAAACTTCTTGTTATTGGAAGGCATAGATGTTCACAAGAAGCGCGATGCTACAAAAGAAGTATCGAGTGATGAACAAAAGGCGAAAGCAAAGTTAGTCATGACTATAGACGCGACTTTGTACGTTCATATCAAACAAGAAACAACTGTTCAAGGCGTGTGGGATCGGCTGAAAACACTCTTCGATGACTCAGGATTTCAAAGAAAAATCAGTTTACTGAGAAATTTGATTTCGATCCGGCTAGAAAGTTGTGATTCTATGACAAATTACGTCACTCAGATGGTAGATACAGCACAGAAATTGCGTGGTACAGGATTCAACATCAATGACGAGTGGGTTGGATGCTTGTTGTTGGCAGGATTAACTGAAAAGTTTGAGCCAATGATTATGGCTATTGAACATTCCGGGATGACGGTCAGTACCGACGCCATTAAATCAAAATTGTTGGACATGAGTTCTGAGGTTGGCAGTACTGGAACGGAAACTGCGTTTGCGTCAAAGAGTTTCCAACGCGGTAATGTAGGAGGCGCTGCGTCTTATCATGGCGGAAAGAAAAAAATGGCAACCCCATCTCAGCCATCTGTCAAAAAGACAATCACTTGTTACCGATGTAAACAAACAGGACATTACAAAAATCAGTGCCCAGAAGCTAAAGAAAAGCGAGTAAATTGTTTCAGTGCCGCATTTTTGAACGGTGAATTCAGTACAGAAGATTGGTACGTCGATTCGGGGGCAAGCGCTCACATGACCCCAAACAAAGACAGTTTAACCAATGTACGAGATGTTCAACACAAAAACGAGATTGTTGTGGCGAATAAGATGACTATGCCAGTGAAATATGAAGGTGATACACAAATTACCACGATAGTGAACAGTTCTCAGCATGACATTCCAGTGAAAAATGTTTTGTACGTTCCTAACCTAGCCACAAACTTACTGTCAGTTAGCCAGTTGACAAAAAGTGGTAATCGAATTTCGGTCGGAAAGCGTGCACTATACATACGTAACCGACAAGGAGAGATAATAGGAGTGGCAGATGAGGTCAATGGAGTGTACAGGCTCAACAAAGCGAAGTCACAGAAAATGTTTGCAGGAGCAGTGCAGGCTACAAGTACTGTTTGGCATAGGAGATTAGGACACATTAATAGCAGAGACCTGCAGAAGATGAAAAATGGTGCTGCTGATGGAGTAATGTACGATGAGAAGGCTGACATAGAGAAGTCGAACTGTGTTGTATGCTGTGAAGGTAAACAGACCAGGTTGCCGTTTCCCCAAGGTAATTCACGGTCAAAGAGTTTACTGGAAGTAGTGCATGCCGATATTTGCGGTCCAATGGAGACCAGGTCTATTGGCCAGGCCAGATATTTTCTTCTTTTTGTCGATGATGCCAGCAGAATGTCATTCGTATACTTTCTGAAAGAAAAGAATCAGACAATGCAGTATTTCAAGGAGTTTCATAGCATGGTCGAGAAGCAGACAGGGGCAAAATTAAAGATTTTGAGAACAGACAATGGCGGTGAGTTCTGCAGTAAGGAAATGGAAAGTTATCTAAAGAATGCTGGAATAGTACACCAGAAAACGAATCCATACACTCCAGAGCAGAATGGGCTCTGCGAGCGTTTCAACAGAACTGTAGTAGAACGAGCCAGGTGTCTATTGTTTGATTCGAACCTCGAGAAGAAATTTTGGGCTGAGGCAGTGAACACAGCGGTGTACCTCAAAAATCGAACACCAGCTACGGGTTTAAACCAAATGACACCCTATGAAAAATGGACAGGGAAGAAGCCAGATATGAGCCATGTCAGATTATTTGGAAGTACAGTAATGGTGCATGTTCCAAAAGAACGGAGGTTGAAGTGGGACAAGAAGGCCACTAAGTACATACTAGTAGGATACTCAGAAAATGTGAAGGGTTACAGATTGTACAGCCCAGAGAAGAAAACCATCATAACCAGCAGGGATGTGATCATCATGGAGAATACTGACTCAATGGAGAAGACTAACAGCGAGCCAGAGGTGATCCAAGCATTAGTGGAAGAGAAGATGGAAGAGGAAGTACAAGAGGAAGTACAGGAGGAAGTACAATCAGTGGAAGAACCAGCAACATCAGAGGATCCAACGTACGTTTGCGATGATACACGGAGCCCGGACGACTCAACCAGCAGTGATGATGCTTTTTTCAACGCGCAGGAGAAAGAAGATGAAGAAATTGCTATGCAAGATGTATCAGAACTACCTAGGAAACGTGAGAGAAAAGCACCAGAAAGGTATGGTTATAACATGTGTGCAATGAATTTATCAGAAAACTGTGAAGAAATAACCTATGAAGAAGCTGTGAACGGGCCAGAGAAAGAGAAATGGAAGCAAGCTATGGAAGAGGAACTGAAAGCATTTAAAGAAAATCAAGCTTGGGACTTTGTAGAGAAAAAGGAAGCGGACAGAATAGTGAAGTGTAAGTGGGTGTTTAAAAGAAAAAGTGATAGTGAGAACAATATAAGATATAGGGCAAGACTGGTCGCTAAGGGATTTTCCCAGAAAGAAGGAATAGACTATAAAGAAACCTTTTCACCAGTGCTAAAATATTCTACCTTAAAATTGTTATTTGCTATCAGTGTGAACTTGGACTTAAGTGTAACCCATCTTGATGTAACTACAGCTTTCTTGAACGGCCAACTTGATGAAAATGTGTATATGCAAATTCCTCAGAATCTTGTATGTAAAGAAAATGAAAATAAAGTCTTAAAATTAAATAGGGCTATCTATGGTCTTAAACAGTCAGCAAGGCAGTGGTATAGAAAGGTTGATGACTGTTTACAGGAATTAAATTATAAAAAATCAAAGTATGAACCATGTTTGTTTGTAAAGTCTTCAGGCAGTGTAAAAACGTTTGTAGCTTTATTTGTTGATGATTTTTTCATATTTTCAAATTGTAAAGAAGAAGTAGAGAACCTGAAAAGCCAGCTGAGTGCCAGATTTAAGTTAAAGGACTTAGGGCAATTAACAAAATGTTTAGGAATGAATGTTAAAATTGAGAAAGATAGAATTTGTATAGACCAGAAGGACTTTGTTGAAAAACTATTGTATAAATTTAACTTGCAAAATTGTAAAAATGTAGAGACACCTATGGAGGTTAATCTTAAACTTGAAAAAGGTCAAAATGTAACTAGTAACTATCCTTATCAGCAGTTGATAGGAAGCTTAATGTATCTTTCAGTATTAACTAGACCAGATATAGCATACTGTGTAAGTTACTTAAGTCAGTTTAACAATTGTAACAGTGAGACACATTGGAAGCATGCAAAGAGAGTTTTGAAATATTTATCTTCTACAAAATCCTTTGGTCTTATGTATGTCAAAAATAATAAAGATATTGTAGGATATGTAGATGCCGATTGGGCTTCAGATGCAGTAGACCGTAGGTCCTATACGGGGTATTGTTTTACTTACTCTGGATGTGTAATTTCTCATGAGAGTAGGAAGCAGCAGACAGTAGCCTTGTCTAGTACTGAGGCTGAATACATGGCTGTGTGTGAAGCCAGTAAGGAGGGCATATTTTTGAGAAACTTACTTAGTGAGCTTATTGATAGAAATA
Source organism: Scrobipalpa atriplicella (assembly GCA_029255725.1). Lineage (NCBI taxonomy): Eukaryota > Metazoa > Arthropoda > Insecta > Lepidoptera > Gelechiidae > Scrobipalpa > Scrobipalpa atriplicella. The sequence goes on along the minus strand of JARACY010004290.1, from coordinate 18,369 downwards.
GTATGCCAATTACATTGTTTAATGACAACCAAAGCGCTCAGAAGCTTACAGAAAATTGTTTATACCACAGAAGAACAAAGCATATTGATGTTAGGTTTCATTTTATAAGAGAGGCTGTTTCTAATAAGTTAATTGAGATTAAATATTTAAAAACATCAGATATGCCAGCTGATATGTTTACTAAGAGTTTAGGTAGAGTGAAACACTGTAACTTCATGCAAGAGATAGGCATAGTAGAGTTAAAATAATTATGTATTTAAAACATTAAAATATAGTCTTGTTTTGAAATATTTTAGTATTGTTTATGTTTTATATTTGTTGTGGCTGAACAGTGTTTGGATTATTTTGATAAGGGAAGGTGTTATTGTGTATCAAAATAACAAATCTGAAATACTACTAATGCCATCTAGTTAGCAATAAGAGTACTATACCTAATGTATCTATGGCTGTATGGTGGTTCTATAAAAAAAATAAAAAGTTAGTTGTCTATTACCGTCAAACCGTGTTTTATTAGAAACAAGGTTCTTTAAGTCAATTTATGTTGAAAACTTTTTGTTAGTTTGGTCAAATTGTAAATACACGACGATTTCTTTAACTTAGACAGCTATGTTTTATTTCTGAAATAGGTACACTACTTATAAGATAAGACAAGTTTTTACAGCTATGAGCGGGGTTCTACGGTTTCTTTTTTTTTGAGTTTTTAACTATACAAGAACAATAAAATGCAGCCTCTACTCTATTATATACCAACCATTACTCGCGAGAAATTAAAACCTGATCCTCAAAAAACACGTTGCGCCTTATCTTAGTCCCGCCGCCGCCGCCATGTTGCCTGCGAACACGGAAAATCCAACTTAAACATAATTCCAGTGATAATTAACTAGAGCAGGGGTCTTCAACCCGCGGCCCGCGGGCCGCATGCGGCCCGTGGAGCTTTGGCTTGCGGCCCGGCGGGTCAGGCAAACCTTTTAAGTAACAAATTTTATTTTTATTGATTTGAATTTTTGAAATTTAGAAAACTGACAGTCTAGTCTAGTACCTTCTCTCATACTCTCTTTGCATCGATACTGCTAATAGTTATGAAATGATTTAATTCTACAAAAAAATCCTACAAATATTATAAAATTCGATAGTTTGGATGTTTGAAAGTTTGGATGTTTGTTGGATGGATCGAGATGAAACTTGGCACACATATTGGTGGAATAAGACATAGGCTACTTTTCACCGCGGAAAAACCTTCATTTTGTAACATTTACCTAGCCTAGCCTAGCCTTATTTTTTTTTTTCACCCTAATTAAGAAAAGAGAAGTAAAAGAAATTAAGAAAAGTTTAAATGTTGAGAATTTAAAGGACGATTTTAGTAAATGTAAAGATGAAATTTAAGATACGAAAACTTTAATTAAAATTCTTCAGTTGCAAGTAAATCACTTCAAGGAAATAATTATTAACTACACTTAAACGCGACACTAATCGTAGGTAGAGCACGGATCCATCAGACACGATTCCCAGAAGGCTGGACATGGACAAGGCTGAAGACACTGTAAATAGAGGAAAAGAAAGAACTTAAAGTAACAGAATTGGTTTCAATTTAATGAGATTAGTATTTGGCCAAATGAACGTCTAGTGGTATAATAGGACCTAAAGTTGCGAACCGCTGTTGTAACCCCTGAACTTTAATGACTCGAATGGTATAACCTACTTTGCCTAATGATAGTTAATTAGAATAGAAAATACTAAACTTACGAAAGTGATGATGAAGATGAATAGAATAAAAATAATCCTAATATTTAGCAAATGTTCAACAATAAAGTTTTAAGAAGGTGAGGAAGACTAATAATCTTAGCATTCAAATATATTGTAAGAAATTTGCTGTTTCAAACAAGATAAAACTACAACAGCATTTTTGTGTTTTTGGTAAAGCCGGGGCACCGCCCTTTCCCGCCACCGTGCAGTGCTCCTCGTCAGCCAGACTCTGGACAGAGCTCCTCCAATATATTTAATCCTGATATGAGGGGAAGTATCTTTAATTCAAGTCAAAATGCAATATTTTTGTCAGTCAGTCTAGTCTTACTTTACTAAGTATACAAAAGGACAAGAGGGTATATCCATCAAATCTAGGTTTGTTCCTGAACCTAGTGTATGGTTAGGTATTCCAAATGAAAACCTTTCACATTAATTCATTATTTAATTTGAGAATAATGTATTTCATTTTTGTATTTAATGATATGGTAACTTTAGTTTTACTGTGATTTTAATATCAGGATTTCTTTTGAATTTACATTTACTGAGTTTAATGGAACAAATGAATTCGCGACTTCTAGATTTACTTGTTTACTAGAATTGTGAATCTATGAAAATATATATTTGAAAACAAAAAACATTAATCTTCCTTTACAAAGTTAGAAAGAATCTATTTCAAAATAAAAGAAAATGAAAATATGAAGAGAATTTACTGCAAGCAAAACATATTTGAAACTTTTGCAGAATCTACTTTAAGTTAAAGGTAAATATTTATTTTCAACCTTCTACTAAAATGTAACTTCAATTTTGTATTTTAAAATTGTCAAACCTAGTTTCCTTGAACTAAGTATTAAGAAATGGTGAATCGAACTATACTTGTATAGTTTCTCATTCTTTATTTAGAGAAAACTATTAAGGCTTTGTCTTAGCTTGGCCTAGTAAGCTCAAATTCAACATCACTTTCATAAAAGTAACTTCTTTATTTATTACTTTTGACATTGCAAACTTTCTATGCAACTCCATATAAAATGTAAAAGGCTGGCAATAAACATTTGGTTAAATTATATCAAAACAATAAGAAACTTTATACGAATAAAAGTTACGGAAATGTAACTCTCTAAATGCTTAAAATTTCCACTGCTTGGCATTTGAGTAAGGCCTTGAATCTAAATATGACATTCAGTCTAAATCCGTTAAAAATGTTAGTTAGATAACTATTACTAAAATGTCATTAGTAAAATTGCTGATGAGAAAATATTCAAAAAATGGAATTAAATATTTCCTGAATTAGCTATAAAAAGATGTATCAAAAGATTATTAAACTTTGCATTTCTGAATTTTGAATATTATTTAGTTGTAGTCAAAATATGTAATAGAACATAAAATACTGAGTAAAAGTAGATATTACCTTTTCAAAACTGTAATTGTCACCCTTCTGGTTGGAACATCGACGTCTCTGAATCAAACCGGAACTGCAGTAGGTACCTAAATAATCTAAAATAATAATATCCGTTCCTATCAGTAGTAGTATCCTTTCAAGATTCTCGAAGGTCCGCCACATTCCCGGAATGTCCACCTAATATTATTGAAGCTTCGAATTCCCGGTAGGTACACCTAATATTCTTGAAGATCCATCGCATGCCCGGAATGTCCACCTATATTGAAGATCCGTCGAATTCCCGATAGGTACACCTAATTCTGATATCAATATCCTAAACAATCTGGCTATACTACTAACAAATTAACAATAATCTAAAACCACGCCTCAAATATCTGCAGGGTAAATCTAAGAACAATGTATCAACAAATTCGAACTATTTTTGAATCTATTTCTTACTAATAAAATTGTACGATTTAAAATGGATGGGTGACCGCTGATGGATGGGTGACCGCTTCTCACGTCTGACTCGAACTAGCTTAAAAGTAGTACAAAAGTTCCGCAACAAGATTAATAATTTCTGGATATCGACATGTCGTGCTACTACACCACCGAATTTGCTATGGAGGAATAAGTGCGACTACATTTTTACAAATTTACGAACTTACATTTTACATACCAGATTGAATGTAGGTCAACTTATCGCTCAAATTTACACTAACCTATTGAAATAACGTCATACCAAAACGTACCCTCTGACGCACAGAATCCTGAAACAATCTTACTTTGCAAAATAACCAACAACTATATCGCAGTCCCGGGACCTAACGAGAAACTATCCCGCGGAAGAAACTGTAAATAATTTAAACAATATCGAACCTACGATCTAGCTCACGCACTATGAGTACCGAAGGCTCTAACTAAATGCACCTACGAGGCAAAGCGCGCAACGTACTACCTACCGTTCCGTACCCGCACGTCGTGGTTATAACTACCCACCGTTCCGTACTTTTATTTTCGTTCAATCAAAATATAATTTCTTAAAAATAGGTACACTTAAATCACAGCTTCACACAGATACAATAGAATAAAACGTATGGAAAATTCCTGAAAATGTACACATAAAATTATCGTAGGTAGAACTCACAATCCGAAGTAAAAATGTAGAATGTAGAAATGTACTCGGAGATAAGCTAAAACACATGACAATATGTAGAACCAGAATATCACAGATCTTAAACAGCATACTACTAGATTATAACTTATGAAAAATGTGAATTTCATTTACGTAGTTACAATGACTAGGAAACAATATGGCAGACACGGCTTAGTACCGACACTCATACTCATACGCTTTTTCTTACGTTACATGATTACAAAACTTTATATTTCACTGTTATATTCTGTATCTACGAAATATAAGGAAAGATCTGACCAGATAAATAGCTGCAGACGCCATGGCACCACCAGCACCCGTCGCCTTCCCTGGAACCAAGAAGCCTCTTCCTAGTTGCGACCGTCGCTCCCGGCGCCTTTCCAAAAGTGAAACAACCACATGTTTTTCCAAGGAAGCGTCTGTGTAAAACGACAAAATTACGATTACCACGGAATACTTGAAAATCGCTAATGAATCAAAACTTTTATAATTCGTCGAGTAATAACCAATGGTAGCAATTCGTAGTTACAAAAATGATGACTTAACCAATAAAATTTCACACCTGTCACTGTCGCACATAAGAGAACAAAAAGGGACGGCAATTATCTCAGCCAAGATTTTTCCAACACTACCCTCCACGAATCAATAGCATTGGCTCCCGGATCCGAACCTAAAGTCAGCCTAGGAGGCTAGCCCTAAAAGTATTCTAATTTGAGAACAGATGGCGCTTTTCCCATTTACTACAAAATTAAGGATTTTACGTAAATTACATGAGAAATTAAGTCGAAAATTATTAAATTGATTATTTTTTTACTTCTTACTATTTATTTAAATCAGAAGTTTGATCAAATTCCGCAACAGTTCCGTATAGAATGTGCCAGCTCCATCCCATGAATTCTAGTGTGGCGCTGCATGTCGGAGAAAATATCAAATATATGATATGAACAACCATAGACCTTCCACGTAATACAATGAGTTTTTATCTTAGGGTCATTTTGTATTGCGATTCTATGTATTTACATGGAACAAGGAGTTTTATATTGTATGATCTTGACGGTCTAGTTAGTTCATTTTTTCGCCACACTCAATACACCATAAACACGGAGAGGCACTGTAATCCTTACAGACAGTGATGAATGAACTTGTCAGTCATTTGATTTACACTATTTTTGTTTCGTTTTAATGTAAATGGTATTTGATGTTTATTATAATTTGACAAATATTTATACCGTATTTTATAATGGTCAATATTTAAATTAAATGGATTAACAAGCAATATTGTTAACAAAATAGCAAGTTTATTTCTGAATGCTATTGGTTCATATTTGAATAATCAAAATACTATTATTCAAGTTTATTTTAATTTATGAACATGATCGTTATTTTTCGAACAATATTCAACTGATTATTAATCTGAAAGTATGTAAACTTTTGTTTACTTGCAGATTCTCTTCTCGCGGTGGTCATACAACTATCTGACCAATAAGATTTCGTCTGAAATGGCGCGAAATTCAAAATGTCTTAAATCGATTTTGATGAATTAAAATTTTACGAATGGATAATTTTTATGAAATCAAGCTATTTATAAGAAATATTATATTTGTGGAGTGACGGTGCGCCTAAACATGAAGGCGTATCGTTACAATTTCCACGGGAAAACTCATTTAACGCGGGTGGAAAGCTAGTAAACAATAATACGCGCACAAGTAAGTTAACTCAATAGGCTAAATACGCCGTGTGATGTTGTTATGTTAATTTGTTGGTAACATGTAAAAATTCCAAATTTTTAAAGTATTGTGTTATAATATAATTTTTAAATAATAATTAAAAAAAAATTTTGATAGATATATTTTTTTTTCTTAAATTGCGGCCCGCCAAAAATTTTCTTAAGGAAATTTGGCCCGTGGGGTCAAAAAGGTTGAAGACTACTGAACTAGAGGATTAATTTAGAGGACAATCTTGCGGTGGATGGCTTTGAAAATGTTTTTACTAACCTGTCTAACGATTTTTAGAAGTACCTACTTGTGTGATGTATGAAATGAACATAATAAGCTTTTGAAATTATACGTAATATGACTCAAGGTCCAACATTGGCTACGTTTTTTACAGTTTTTCGAGAAATAATATTTTACTAAAGCTTTTTTTAAATTTTGCTTTAAATTAGTGAAATAATTGTTGTTTGAAATCTTATTTACCACCCCTCTTTATTCTAATAAATTTTTAACACCCATATCAAACCAACTAAACCAACGATTGATTTTTTTATCCAAAAATAACATTAAACTGTGTTTAGTTATGACAAGTAAAGTAGGTACCTATTTACCCTGAGAGCTTTTAAAATCCCCCGGAAACCCGTCTTGAGTCCGGGGATTAACTTGCTTTAAATAACAAAGATCTAAAGGGATTTTTTTTATCAACAGCATTATTTCGCTACACACATAATGAACTTGAAATTCACAGATGTAGGTACATAATAATGACCTCATTTTAGACCATAAAAAAATTAAAAGTATTTTACACAAACAACTAATACAAGTAACCAAAAGCCAACCACATCTTATTTGCTACAGCTTAGCAATTTGCTACGAAACTATGACTTTTGAACTAAAATATTATATTTTGAACTAAAATATTACTAAAACATTTACTATTTATAGTTAGCGCGTAAGTTTTTACTATATATACTTTTATTTTAATTTTTGTGAATAAAACTTTTAATAATTTTAAAAAAATATTACATAATTATTATTATTATAAGCTAGAGTAAAAGTGCCGCCGTTGGAATAAAATAAAAGCCGCAAATAATTGGTAGCAGACCGCCAATAATATTAAAATGTTTATTATCACGGAAAGCAATTCCCGTTGCAAGCCGCAGCACAATGCATGTCGGGAACAGCTTACTCGGCAATGGCGGGATGAGGTTCGCACTCTATATATAGGTAAATTAACTTGCACAATAGATGATAAAAACAACAATCAACGCATTTTTCAATTATCTTTCTCTTTAACTTTATTCTTTAGGGTAAGTTCACAGCGGGACGCGACACGATGCGGCGCGCACTTTTTAAGAGCTTCATACAATACAGGATGTAAAAATAAGTACTGCGTTCCTTTAAACCACGTAATGTACAACATAACACACACATTAAATAAAATAAAATAAATTATTTTATTTTTATTAAAATCATCAAACAGAAACAAGCAGCCCTATCCTGTGATTATCGTCGTAGTATGCGTGTCGTGGTGTTGCGTAACTTGTTTTTCTTTTACGAATTTAATAAAACTAATTTTATTGGCCGCAATTCACGCCGTCCAGTTACTAATTCTAATTCTTAGTAGCGCTGTCACTTTCTTATATTTGATGACATTGACATTGACATTCCTAATCTGACATAAGACTGCTTAAATTACGTAAAATTAGTGAGCACGCTCTATGGTCATTCCTTATTTAAAGCGCCCTACGTCAAATTAGGAATGTCTAAGTCACGTGTTTGTTTGCTATCCTGTTATTGTTTCAAATTTAAGAAAGTGACAGCGCTACTAAGAATTAGAATTAGTAATAGTGCGTCCTGAATTAGCATCTAAATTTTAACTACATCTAATTTAAACTAAGGAGAGGAAGGAAATTCAGCAATTATAATTTCTTCCTTCAATGCTGTGGTTGTAAAATACGAACTAGAATTCAATATCGCAATTAACTTAAGAACGCAACATGTACAGTGATTCAAAATAATTAAAAAATCATACCTTAATGCGCCAGTACATAAATCTACGCGTCGGTGAAAACTTATACCTTATTATTATATATCCTTATTGCAGGAGAACTCATTACGGTCTGTTTCATATTTTACAAAGCGCCTCGTGGTGCTGAGCTTTCATTCGCTGAAATACGTACGTAGGTATATACTTATGTATTTCTGTCGGAGATGCAAAGACTGTAGATATATTTGACGAAATACCGCTTGATCCGATTTGTCATATAAATTGTAAGTAGGTATGTCAAATTATATAATGGAAAAAAATATAAATGATGTTAAAACATTTATTAGATAAAGATAAAAGATAAAAATTCTTTATTTGCTTAAAATTAGTTGACAGAATATGATTTGGAGCTGATTTTGTTACGTGTAATGTTTATGTATCTTGTCAATGGTGGAAGTTTTAAAATATAAAATTATAACATTTATAAATTGATAAAATATAATTAGAGCCGAATTGTCATAGGTATAATTTGAATGTCAATTACTTAAATTTTAAAACTTTCACAACCTTGCCGTCTAATTCTGAAAAATATTATTGTAAGATATAGGCAATAAGTGACGACTCCTCCATTCAATAAAATTTTACTTGAAAAAAAAGTATGTCAAATACAAAACCTAGTTTTTGTTCCACACAATTCCCAACCAATACAATAGTATTTCAAGTGAATTCCTGGAAGCTAAAACAACGGAAAGTATTCGTGCTGAGAGAAGGTTTCAATGGTTCGAGGCGTGTGCGGTGGACCGAAAATTCGCTCTCACTTGAAATGGATTGCAATGTACTTACAATATCTGTTTTCAGGTAGAATAATGGTTTGACTATAGGTATGTCTTCTTCTCTGAACTAAACATAAATATTTAAAAAAAAAAATTTAACAAGATTGTGAAAGACTTTATGAAGTTATAGTTTTTGGTATATTTTTATTTAGGTAACCATGAAAGACTTATACAACGTTTAACAGAAAGGGTATATGCATCGAGAAATGTGTGAATCTACCCATGAAACTCAACAACCATCCCTAAGGAACATAGGTCGAAATACAAAAAAAAAATTTTGACTGCCCATACTAAATACGCTATCAGCTGATGCATTTTTGTATGGAAGGTCAATTTTTTTTTTCGTTTTTCGACCTATGTTCCTCAGGGAAAGTTGATCAGTTTCATGGGTAGATTCACACATTTCTCGATGCATATACCCTTTCTGTTACACGTTGTATAGTTTATAGAGTAAATCAAATTCAATTCAAATTAATAAAGAGTTAAAATTTTTACTAACGGCGCACGTTTTAATATAAGAAATTGGGTGTAATTAAATTTAACCATACGTTTTGATAGTAAAAATAGCAGTACAATAAAATACTCCACAAAAAATCTGTGTTTAAAAATCTGCTGCATACTTAATTATATTTAAACATGTTAAACTCCGTGCTTACTTGAGTAATAGAGCTAAAAAATGATTGATGATAATTATTACTTACGTCGTAATTATGCGACAAATATAATATATTTTAATAATATGCCTTTCCTTCTCTTCCTGTTTGTAATGAATTACTGACATAATTGCATAACAGCGCTCGCGTGTCTACGCTTTCACATGCAACCCCAGTCAACTAGGAAATATTTGTATGAAGGACTCCGAAATATTTTCGCTTCAGATAAAAACTAAATATAAGACACCGATTTAATGTTTCAGAAAGTACATCAGTTCCAACCTTTTGTGAATGAATATTTTTGTTGGTTGTAATAAGTTTATCTTTCGGTATATGTTTATGTTTTGGGTACCTATATATTTCACCGCCATACAACAAAATGTGTAATTTTAGGTACAATTTTAAGTTTAAGTAATCGATCATACTTACAAAAAATTTGAACCTGAAATTATGTAGAATTAACTTTTTCTATATTGGACTATGTCCGCAAAATACGAGTTACTCCGTAAGTAAAACATAAAACATTATGCGCTACACAACTGCTACGAGCGTGCTACGAATGTGCTACAGAGTGCTACGAGATTTCGGGCTACAATACAACACGGTGAATACCGATAAAATTTCACTTTAATTTTTTGGATATTTTGCGTTCTGTGCCTGTAGGCTTTACTCTGTTAATGAATATCATAAAAAAATGTATATTAATATAATAAAAAAGAGCCTTTTATTTTTAATTCTGAAAATTACTAGAGCAACTTGTATACCTACTTCCAAGCTGGACTGGAAGCGATAGAGATACATAGAATGTGCCAGTTACTTCTCTTTCCCGGCATGCTGTATTATCCAGAGATTCGTGGGTTATAGTGTCTTGTAATTAAGGCGATGTGCTGACGACCTGTCTCTATAGTGATAATGAAATTTAAAATAAATAGCCCTCAATTTTGTCAGACGTGGCGAAAACGCCTTTAACTAAGCGTTTCATGCTCTGTCTACCCCGTAAGGGATGAAGACTTGGTTTTATGTATGTATTTAACTACTCCAATATATTGTGCAGTGTCCCCGTTATCCATTACAGTAACGAACTTTGCTCCGACAGCCGATTCATTAGAAAGCCATTCATCTCCGCTCAGCGAGCTCGGCCGAGGCTACCTGAGGCCCGTATTTATAATCAGCTCTCAAGAGTGACAGCGAGTTTGAGTTCGTATCAGAAATGTCATTTCAGTACAAAACGACCTGTCAAATCCATACTTAATATTGCTCTCAATCTTGAGATCGCTTTATAAATACGAGCCTGAGTGTCCAACAACCACACTAATTGAGCAACGTGCCCTAGCGGCTAGACACGCAGAGTCACGTGAAAATCTGTTGTGTCAACTTGTTTGAATAAGTTACTTGAATGAAACATTTTAGAGGTTGCTGAATAGAGCAAAGGAAGCTGCGATAAAAAGATTAATGATGCTGACTGAATCTCGTTACAAACTTAAAAAAAAACATGACTTTAAGTTAATTTTATTAATTGCATTAGACAACTGGATACGTCTTGAATTTAAACATATTTTTAAAATTAAAACTTTTTTCTTCAAAATATATGGCATACAAAATATAGGACACCCAACAAATTACAATACATTTTTTGAATAAAAATCAAATTAAATAATTTCGAGATACATACAGAAAATTATGCTAAATTCCATGGACTAAAAATGTTACAAGGCCTAACTTTCAGGTTAAGCGAAGTTCTGAAGAGGCGAGGCACCTACCTTGCCTCATATTTATCTAGTTAGCTTAAGATGTGGGTTCTTAAACCTTCAGAAGCTTGTAAGCAAAAAGATGATTAATATAAAAGAACAAAATAATTAATTTAGGTTCTACCGAAATAAGCACTTAGTGGCTCGTGTTTTCCTCCGCAAGTCAACAACAAACAATACCGGGTGTAAGGGACAGCTTCCTGCAAACTGATAGCGGTTGCTCATTCAACGAACCTGAAAAACTTTGACTAAGTTTTTGAATTGAAAACTTCTTTAGCGGCGTTGTGCACTTTTTGAGATGGGTATAAAATGTTAAACTCGCGACAGACTAGAGTCCCTGACCTCTGGTCACACACAAATTGTATGGAAACAGAGGCCAAGTAAAATGGCCGATCTGGTCAGACCAGAGTTCCTGACCTCTGGTCACACACAAATTGTATGCAAACAGAGCCCAACAAGAGGCCAAGTAAAATGGCCGATCCGCGAGAGTTACTTTTTAGAAACCTACTAGCGCCATTTGTTAAGTTTTCGCTTCTGCCGGCACTCCCGGAGTGCACAACCCGTTTTTTTATGTTAAATCTTTGAAATCTCCATACAAAATAACCACCTTCATCAAACAAACATATACGGGAAAGGAAAAATTTTATTTTTTATTTTTTTGTAAGAATTTCTTGGTGAAAGTTATCTAGTTTTGTTAATTGTGCCATCCTTATCAGTTTGCAGGAAGCTGTCGTTGACACCCTGTATACTTAATTTCCTTTCCTTGAGTCGCAACTTCTGCTTATTCTGCCGTTTCAATTTGATGTTATTACTATTAACCCACTTCCAAAGTTTCATTTCGCTTCAATTTGCTTGTAATTACATTGTTGTGCGTTTTGATATCATATCTGAATGTTATTACTGGAATAAACTATTCAATTTTACTTACTCTAGTCAACTAAGGGACAGCAAACTGATACGGGTTGCTCAGTCAACGAAACTAAACAACTTTCACCAGGATTTATTTCTCAGAAAATGAAAAAAAAATGGTTTTCCCATACAAATTGACCGCCTTGATCGGAAAATTTGTATGAGGACAGAAATAAATACGTAGGTATATTTAAATGTGTTAAAGCGCTCTCGTGGACATAAATTCGGTATGGCTGATATATTCAAATGGTAATAAAATCATAAATCAGAAAAATAAGTAGTCGTGAATTATGTAGATATGGAGCTAATAGTTTGGAACCCAGCGTCACTTAAATCTAGGGGCAAATGCTATTAAAAGTTCCGCGGCCAAGCTTACAAGGGTTTATCTCTGATGTTATTCTGAACTTAAGCGGCCCTGTTGGATCCTAGATTTGGTCTCGTTCACACGATTAAGAATCAAAGTTTATAATTTGGATATGTTCTAGTTTGGCTTGTTAAATTTTGAGACAATCAGAACGATTGTTTTTCATAAATTCATAAATTCTGAAATATTTAGTAATTATCTACCTACTTAGAAACAATTGTTAAAGACGGGCCAAAAAGATACCCTTACTAAGGTTTTAACGCGTGTGTGTGTGTGCGTAAGTACGCATTGTCACCGAAATAAAGGGTCCTCTTATGCATTTAGCTTTGAGAGATCTCAAAATTGAGTGGCCATTGTGATATCGTAGGTTCAAGGTGACGGTATTTTTTTTTTTATTAGCTTAATGTATTCCAAGTTATCTAACTAGTCTGATTAGGTATAGCAGGAGTAAAAAAAAAAACATACCCCTGGAACTGAACAACTTTCCTCAAGGAACATAGATCGGAATATGAAAAAAATGGCCTTTCCATACAAATACTGTTAGCAGCAGCTCGAGTCATTTTGCATGGGAGTGGGAGGGCCATATTTTTTCATATTTCGACTTATTATGTTCCTTGGGAAAAACAGTTCAGTTTCACTATAAATTATGATCAGCATTTGTTTTTACTCTCGGTATACGTGGTGTAAGAAAGTGTAAAAAATGTTTGTTTTTCCATACAATGTGTCTGATCGAGGTGGTCATTTTGTATGGGAAAGTCAAAAAAATGTTTTCATCTCCTGTAAGAATTTCCTGGTGGAAGTTGTTCAGTTTCGTTGACCGAGCAACCCCTATCAGTTTTCGGTACGCTGTCCCTTACACCCTGTATACATCCTTTATTTTATAGCCGCCGACACGACAGTTCTTTCTAGTCATCCCAACAACGATCCCCGTATCTTGATCAGGTGACGCAACAAAACATAAAAAGCCAATTTGTACATCTTTTTTTCAGTTAACAAATCCGCCGTGACGAGGGTCCGCTGTTTTTCCGCCAAAAGTAGAAATAAGGAAAGGATATTACAGAGAATCCCGCTAGATCACGTTTTGGGTCTTGTTTTTCGATTATTTCGAAATAGAAGCTGCTTAGGCAAGATCCGTGTAGGAATGGAGAAACTGGACCGTCGTAAAAACAGCCTGTATTTATAATGCTTCCATAATACCTTTCTCATTTATTTGCTACGTATAAAAATATATCATTTTCTTTCTTTAATAATGAGAAACAACAAATCAAACATTTCAACAGCAGACAATCTTTTCAATCTGCGGTTGAAAATACATAGTGTTGACCCCGCCCGGTGTTAGTTGCCAATTGATACATTTTTTACGCGACCAGTGTAAGCTAACAACCGTTCACATGCGGTTACGAACGAAGCTCACACCCTAAAAAACCCTCAAAATATTTACTTATTTTCATTAACATCGAACAACAGACAAAGAAACCATCTTCCTTAATTTATTGTTTTAGTTAACAGACTTGCTTTAAGAAAATACCGTAACATTATTTTGGGTATGTGTACTGTCAGCCGCATGTGCTTTTGTTTAAATAATTCGGATATTCTAGAATTCTGGATCCAAAACTAGAAACCATCGTATTGTTTTAGCTCTCCCCCACTTGCGGGGCTTAAAATAGTACCTAGTTTTGAATAAAACAGCACAGCTATATTATTTTACCTTACTGGAATCTACAATTCAAAATCGTTGTACTTAGCGTAGGTACTATGCATGCATTGCACACCTATACTATATAATGTAGATCCTACAATCTCTTTGACATGTTTTAGCTATTACTTCATCAGCTGCTACAGGCAACTGTCAAACATGAAAAAAATGCTACAGTAACACACCAGACGCGAGATCAAATCCACAAAAATCAATACCAAAAAGCGTCGAGCCTAGAACATTGCCTTATGGCACGCTGTCGTACTTAAAAACTATTTTCTTGGTCATTTTGACACTTTTGTCATATAACCCCTGACCATGGCCATGTGAAGTCAATAAATATGACATCCAAATCCAAACGTAAAATTTTATTCCATTTAACATATTCGAGCAGCAGCCCCTGGAAAGAACAAGTTACAATGAAAACCACGCGATCTATTGTTAAATTGATTGTTAAAACACTGATAAAATATAAATCCATTGTGCTCAACTCGATATAAATAAAAAGACTTTAATATGACTCAATCGTACGTACCAATACTTTTACTACGACAGTAGGTGCTATTATAGGTATTACACAATCCATTCAGGGGCGTGCAGTCCATACAGGCAAAAAGGCACTGCCTACCCTACAATTTTCACTGACTCACGTTACTTCACTACTTAGAAATAAAACTTTAATTTTTTCCAAATTCGTAAAACGGAACGTAAAGTTACCTTACCTGAGCTTATCATCTAAGCGCACCAATTCAAATTTCGCGCCGCCGCTGCTATCATGTCTCTTTCAAATGGAGAAGCCATCGTTTTGCCAAGGGTGCCAACATAACAAAACGACATAGCGTAGGTGTGTTACTGTAGCATTTTTTTCATGTTTGACAGTTGCCTGTAGCAGCTGATGAAGTAATAGCTAAAACATGTCAAAGAGATTGTAGGATCTACATTATATAGTATAGGTGTGCAATGCATGCATAGTACCTACGCTAAGTACAACGATTTTGAATTGTAGATTCCAGTAAGGTAAAATAATATAGCTGTGCTGTTTTATTCAAAACTAGGTACTATTTTAAGCCCCGCAAGTGGGGGAGAGCTAAAACAATACGATGGTTTCTAGTTTTGGATCCAGAATTCTAGAATATCCGAATTATTTAAACAAAAGCACATGCGGCTGACAGTACACATACCCAAAATAATGTTACGGTATTTTCTTAAAGCAAGTCTGTTAACTAAAACAATAAATTAAGGAAGATGGTTTCTTTGTCTGTTGTTCGATGTTAATGAAAATAAGTAAATATTTTGAGGGTTTTTTAGGGTGTGAGCTTCGTTCGTAACCGCATGTGAACGGTTGTTAGCTTACACTGGTCGCGTAAAAAATGTATCAATTGGCAACTAACACCGGGCGGGGTCAACACTATGTATTTTCAACCGCAGATTGAAAAGATTGTCTGCTGTTGAAATGTTTGATTTGTTGTTTCTCATTATTAAAGAAAGAAAATGATATATTTTTATACGTAGCAAATAAATGAGAAAGGTATTATGGAAGCATTATAAATACAGGCTGTTTTTACGACGGTCCAGTTTCTCCATTCCTACACGGATCTTGCCTAAGCAGCTTCTATTTCGAAATAATCGAAAAACAAGACCCAAAACGTGATCTAGCGGGATTCTCTGTAATATCCTTTCCTTATTTCTACTTTTGGCGGAAAAACAGCGGACCCTCGTCACGGCGGATTTGTTAACTGAAAAAATTAAAGTTTTATTTCTAAGTAGTGAAGTAACGTGAGTCAGTGAAAATTGTAGGGTAGGCAGTGCCTTTTTGCCTGTATGGACTGCACGCCCCTGAATGGATTGTGTAATACCTATAATAGCACCTACTGTCGTAGTAAAAGTATTGGTACGTACGATTGAGTCATATTAAAGTCTTTTTATTTATATCGAGTTGAGCACAATGGATTTATATTTTATCAGTGTTTTAACAATCAATTTAACAATAGATCGCGTGGTTTTCATTGTAACTTGTTCTTTCCAGGGGCTGCTGCTCGAATATGTTAAATGGAATAAAATTTTACGTTTGGATTTGGATGTCATATTTATTGACTTCACATGGCCATGGTCAGGGGTTATATGACAAAAGTGTCAAAATGACCAAGAAAATAGTTTTTAAGTACGACAGCGTGCCATAAGGCAATGTTCTAGGCTCGACGCTTTTTGGTATTGATTTTTGTGGATTTGATCTCGCGTCTGGTGTGTTACTGTAGCATTTTTTTCATGTTTGACAGTTGCCTGTAGCAGCTGATGAAGTAATAGCTAAAACATGTCAAAGAGATTGTAGGATCTACATTATATAGTATAGGTGTGCAATGCATGCATAGTACCTACGCTAAGTACAACGATTTTGAATTGTAGATTCCAGTAAGGTAAAATAATATAGCTGTGCTGTTTTATTCAAAACTAGGTACTATTTTAAGCCCCGCAAGTGGGGGAGAGCTAAAACAATACGATGGTTTCTAGTTTTGGATCCAGAATTCTAGAATATCCGAATTATTTAAACAAAAGCACATGCGGCTGACAGTACACATACCCAAAATAATGTTACGGTATTTTCTTAAAGCAAGTCTGTTAACTAAAACAATAAATTAAGGAAGATGGTTTCTTTGTCTGTTGTTCGATGTTAATGAAAATAAGTAAATATTTTGAGGGTTTTTTAGGGTGTGAGCTTCGTTCGTAACCGCATGTGAACGGTTGTTAGCTTACACTGGTCGCGTAAAAAATGTATCAATTGGCAACTAACACCGGGCGGGGTCAACACTATGTATTTTCAACCGCAGATTGAAAAGATTGTCTGCTGTTGAAATGTTTGATTTGTTGTTTCTCATTATTAAAGAAAGAAAATGATATTTTTATACGTAGCAAATAAATGAGAAAGGTATTATGGAAGCATTATAAATACAGGCTGTTTTTACGACGGTCCAGTTTCTCCATTCCTACACGGATCTTGCCTAAGCAGCTTCTATTTCGAAATAATCGAAAAACAAGACCCAAAACGTGATCTAGCGGGATTCTCTGTAATATCCTTTCCTTATTTCTACTTTTGGCGGAAAAACAGCGGACCCTCGTCACGGCGGATTTGTTAACTGAAAAAAAGATGTACAAATTGGCTTTTTATGTTTTGTTGCGTCACCTGCTCAAGATACGGGGATCGTTGTTGGGATGACTAGAAAGAACTGTCGTGTCGGCGGCTATAAAATAAAGGATGTATACAGGGTGTAAGGGACAGCGTACCGAAAACTGATAGGGGTTGCTCGGTCAACGAAACTGAACAACTTCCACCAGGAAATTCTTACAGGAGATGAAAACATTTTTTTGACTTTCCCATACAAAATGACCACCTCGATCAGACACATTGTATGGAAAAACAAACATTTTTTACACTTTCTTACACCACGTATACCGAGAGTAAAAACAAATGCTGATCATAATTTATAGTGAAACTGAACTGTTTTTCCCAAGGAACATAATAAGTCGAAATATGAAAAAATATGGCCCTCCCACTCCCATGCAAAATGACTCGAGCTGCTGCTAACAGTATTTGTATGGAAAGGCCATTTTTTTCATATTCCGATCTATGTTCCTTGAGGAAAGTTGTTCAGTTCCAGGGGTATGTTTTTTTTTTTTACTCCTGCTATACCTAATCAGACTAGTTAGATAACTTGGAATACATTAAGCTAATAAAAAAAAAAAATACCGTCACCTTGAACCTACGATATCACAATGGCCACTCAATTTGAGATCTCTCAAAGCTAAATGCATAAGAGGACCCTTTATTTCGGTGACAATGCGTACTTACGCACACACACACACGCGTTAAAACCTTAGTAAGGGTATCTTTTTGGCCCGTCTTTAACAATTGTTTCTAAGTAGGTAGATAATTACTAAATATTTCAGAATTTATGAATTTATGAAAAACAATCGTTCTGATTGTCTCAAAATTTAACAAGCCAAACTAGAACATATCCAAATTATAAACTTTGATTCTTAATCGTGTGAACGAGACCAAATCTAGGATCCAACAGGGCCGCTTAAGTTCAGAATACATCAGAGATAAACCCTTGTAAGCTTGGCCGCGGAACTTTTAATAGCATTTGCCCTAGATTTAAGTGACGCTGGGTTCCAAACTATTAGCTCCATATCTA
>JARACY010004289.1:0-27690 GCA_029255725.1 Scrobipalpa atriplicella | reverse complement strand
AAGGATTATAGACGGGGTCAATCCCTAAGTTGACTGGACTATCATCTAAAAATACTGAGAAGCCGGGATCGTGTTACGTTCTGGTTACACTCGCGGGATGACGTCAGGTGCACGGGGAAGTAAATGCGGTTCAGTTACTAAGTATTGTGAGGTTGATGCAAGTAACAGTTGAAAAAGTAGGTAATGCTGAACTGAACAGCTAGATTCCGGAGCTTTTGTACTGCTTTGGAAGCCATGCTAGACGCGTTAGTTAAATTTTCGCCACTTTAAATTTAAAACGTAGGTTTGTATTTATTTGAGAGCGGCACGTCGTCAGGTGTAGGTGATTCTGATGATCTGATATTTTCTGATTCTGATTGCTATTTCTTGTTTTAATTTTCTACTCAGCAAGACGAGAAAATAAAATACAACGACTACTTACCTGCTTAGGTACTTATAAAAATTAGAATGTTAAAAAAATAATTTTGTATTTTAACTACTACAACTCCATAAAACTAAAATAAATCAATTTACTAGGACAATTTATTCATTGCAATAATAGATTAGATAATTATTCTCATTTTTGGAGTCGGCGCCAGCCCTTAACGTAAGAGGGAGTATAACTATATACCTACCTATCCTTTTCACGCGGATGGAGTGGGGATAAGAATGAATGTAGATTGGAATAATATTAGATACAAATACAAATCACTTTATTTCCACACAAATAAATATTACAAAAATGGACACAATCACATAAAATTAACAAACATATTATTATTAGTAGGCACACAGTGGAAAAAGGTGTGGACACAGCTTAGCTAATTTAAAGTCCACCCTACGTCAAGGGAATAGACAGAGGATAGAAGATGATGATGATGATGATTAGCAATTTTGCCTGTGGTAAAAACTAAATATATGTGTCTTATGACTATGCTACTTTACTATACTATATTTATTTGCTGGCGCCGACTCCAAAAATGAGAATAATTATCTAATCTATTATTGCAATGAATAAATTGTCCTAGTAAATTGATTTATTTTAGTTTTATGGAGTTGTAGTAGTTAAAATACAAAATTATTTTTTTAACATTCTAATTTTTATAAGTACCTAAGCAGGTAAGTAGTCGTTGTATTTTATTTTCTCGTCTTGCTGAGTAGAAAATTAAAACAAGAAATAGCAATCAGAATCAGAAAATATCAGATCATCAGAATCACCTACACCTGACGACGTGCCGCTCTCAAATAAATACAAACCTACGTTTTAAATTTAAAGTGGCGAAAATTTAACTAACGCGTCTAGCATGGCTTCCAAAGCAGTACAAAAGCTCCGGAATCTAGCTGTTCAGTTCAGCATTACCTACTTTTTCAACTGTTACTTGCATCAACCTCACAATACTTAGTAACTGAACCGCATTTACTTCCCCGTGCACCTGACGTCATCCCGCGAGTGTAACCAGAACGTAACACGATCCCGGCTTCTCAGTATTTTTAGATGATAGTCCAGTCAACTTAGGGATTGACCCCGTCTATAATCCTTGCTTGCAGTAATGAATAAAAAACGAGACTGCTTTTGTACTATCCCGTGCACCTGACATCATTCCGTTCAGTATTTTTAGATGATTGTCTAGTCAACTTAGGGGTTGAGTTGACCTCGTCGATAATCCTTGTTTAGTAATTTTAGCGCAATATCCTACTGTACTAACAAAATGTCTTTAAACTTTTATTAGTTTCACCAGAATCGTTGTGGTTTAAAAACCTGAGACCAGACCAGACAAAACAGGACTACAAAATGAAATGCTACAGTTCAGGGTTTTATAGAATTGTATCTAAAATCTACTAATACTACTAATAGCACCAAATATTTTGTACAGAGGATACAGTAAGAAACTACCCTCTAGTTTAGTAACAGCATTATTTTACAAAGCTCAGCTCTCACGCAGTCTCCCGGCCAAACGAGACGACCGAAAGTGCGGCTCATGTGACCAAAACAGCACAGTCTCCAGTTGCTGAAACCAGGGACGCAATCAGGCAGCAGTGAACCCAACCCCACGTTAGCTTGGACGAAAGCCGCTGTCATAGATTTATTGAATGAAGTCCAGCTTTTACGCAGTTCTTCAGCAAAACAAGACAATTTCTTCTTCTTCTTATCAAGTTGTATTATAGTTTTCGAGTCAACGACGACTTAAAGTGCGGCTCATGTTGAAACAATAACAGCGTGGCTTCATTTGCTACACCAAGGAGCCGTTTAGTTTTATTTCCCACCTTCTAGTTAAGATTATTAAGTACATGTAGCCTTGTTATCAGTCAAATTATCAGTCTCCAGGCGATGAAAACACAGACATGGAGACAAGATTCCACATATTCTAATGAATAGATTCAAGTTAAAAGCGAAAAATACAGAAAAGACAGTTATACGATAGACCTAAACAAATGAATTTTTCTGTTTAAAATAATAGACAAGCACCTTATAAGACGAAGGCAATCCAATTATGCACAAATAGAAATCCTCCTTTCTAGCACAGAGGGGGTCAAATAATTCGAAGCCTGTCTGATTACACCCCATCTCTCTCCATAGAGTAATGCATGCAACCCGATACGCCTCTTTGTTTCGCACCAGACGTTATAATGAGAAACATGTGAAACATAATCGATTGTCGGTTATCGGAGAGGTAACGCAACGCGCGGGATTTCGTTACGTTCGGTTCGTGCCTTTGTGTTGTTCTGATGGGGTTTATTTCGAGCGAGCTATTCGAAACTTGAAATTATGAGACGTGGTGACGTCAGCTTTTAGGAAGAAGTGTATGGTTTCCATGTGGGGTTTGGAGAGTAGAAGCTTTCTTTGTTAGATTGTGATATAAGGGATTCGATTTAATTTTATATGACCCCCGATTTATTAAAAGGTGATCCAGAGCTCAAACGAAGAGCCTAAAAATATTTTTGCAGTTTTTTAATTATACATATTTGTTTTTAGTAAGTAGGTATAAAAATATCGTAATACTTGAATACTTTTTAATTTTTTTAATGTACTTTACCTAATTTTATATGAATAGGTAGGTTTCTTAAAAAGATAAAATGTGCCAGCTGCTTCTTCCGGGCATGCTGTAAAATCAGCAAAGGGATACAATGAATTTTGAATTAGGGGATGGGCTAACAACCTGTCGCATTGTCCTCAATATTTTGTCAGACGTGGAATGTTTACTAGGCGTTTTGTCTACGCTCTGCCTACCCAGTAAAGGATAAACTCGTGACTTTATGTATAGGTATTAGCAGACGTAAGCTAGTACAATATTTCCGCCTATAGTTTCCAGAAGCTGGCACAGGATCACATGACACCTGATCGCCTCTGCGCTCGCTGGAGGGATCATCGGTGCGAGCATTTATGATAGTCTACTCGGATGAAAACTCCTTGTATTACGTCCGCAGACTATGATGTTCTATTTTTTATCAACAAAGGTACATGGCTGGGCCCGGGTAAAATAGTCAAGTTAAGATAATGGTAGCAATTCGTAGTTGCAAAAATCACGACTTTAACTAATATAAGTCTATATCTGGCATTGTCTTTCATAAGAGAACAGAAAGGGACGGCAATAATTTTAGTCAAGATTTAGTTAAGTTGTGCCCTCCACGAATCGATAGCATTGATTTTTTAACGGGAAGATCAACTGAGCACAGTTTGTGAAAAGGTCCTGCGTTGCTCTAAGACGGTTTCCTAATAAAGTGGGGAGAGATGATAAAATTAATTCATAAAAAATTAATTGATCCATAAAAATATACCCAAAAAACACAAAAAGAAACAAATTCCTCTAGTATCGAAACACCCCAAGAGCCTAACCCGCAACTTGACTTAGGTGCATGTGCAGTAAGGTAATAATTTGTCTGGTCTGACAATCATGATTTAAGCCAAAACAATAAAAAAACATTTTGGAAAACGCACTTATTTATGAACCTTAAATAGTATGTTATGGTAGGTTTGTGCAAAATATATATTCCGGGAACATTCACTAGTTTTGAAACTGCGCCGCCATATTTGTTTCCGCGTACATTAGCGAGCTATCGGTTTACACGGCATTAGGTAAATTATAAGCTCCACTAGTTGCGACACCCGATATGTTTGCAGTCGACCGTCTCCGCTATAATGTCATAGTGTAGCTAGATGCAGTAAGTATGTTATGGTGTTTCGTACCCGTACTTTTGCCTACGTAATATTCTGTCCTCTATGTATGGCAAATTAATCATTTTTTTTTTCTGGTATATTTTGTTGTGTACCAAAATAATGGGGACGTTTTTGTGATGACGATGACATGACAAAAATAATACGAAGATTATTGCAGAAATTATTTTCTGAATTATCACTTATTACACTGATTAGCAACGGAGAAATTTTGTCATGGTCGACTTTCTCGTAGACTGGAGTATAATTTAAAATTTAAAAAATAAACTGTTTGCTTTTGAGACTGAAAAATAATAATCTAAGTCTAAACAATCAGCAACAGTAACAGATAGATAGGCAAGTGGTTTACTTCTGAATATGCTGTATTTATTAGACTGTGTCCATCTCGCCTTCCGCCTGTCCCTAATGAATGACGCTATCCTATCCACCCTAGGCTCGCGATATGGTACGAGTATAGTACTTCGTTTTTACATAGGTATTTCTTTGTTTTGCCGGTTACTGGGTCATCTACTCTGTGTCTGTCTGTCCCATGGTCTGTCCTATCTATATGGTATCTTTCCCAGATGGCGAAGTTAATTTTTGAATTTTGAATTCAGAATCTTACACGTTCCATCCACAATGGGCCACTAGGTCACTTGAAGTGCAGAATGCTGTGCACTGTAAAATATTGCAATGTCAGTAAATTGTTTTCTCCACAAACAAAGTCAGCTTAGAGTATTTAAATTACAAAGTGTAAGTGAGCTGTGCTAGTATAGTCGCGTCTTTTTTTACGTTCTTCAATTGAATATAATCTTGTGTTAAAGTGGCAAAAGGTGCCAACTGCCATCTCTCTGAGACAGGAGTGTTCAATCCTTAACTCTTACGTAGATACTAGGTAAGTTTCTTTGAAGTTTTATTTCATGCGTAGTAAGTATAAGAATAATCTAGGAATATTTGGATATCTGTATCTGCTATGAAAAAAAAAAAATTCATGAGGAAGACTACGTAGTCATCGCATAGGCTGAAGCATTTTGCGAGCAGTAAGAGGCTGGCAAGGCAAGTTATCCTAAAGTTAGTGATTAATTTTTTTAGCCTTTTAATTATAGCAATCTCCTAGTTTCTCATGCATTGAAATAATACCTAGAAAAAAAAGACTGCTTAGTTATCTCTGTAGTGTACTCTACTCTGCGTAGGTGGGGCGGTGTTGAGTTGCCAACAACGGTTTAAAATTCAGCTCCTAACATTAGGTAAAACATTTTATGACTAACTAGGATATTATATTACGGAAACCTAGCCGGGCTAAAGTGTAATCAGAAGATCAAGGTAAGCACCTTTATTAAGTAACTTGATTTTCTATTAAATGTAGAAATGGGATTCTTGAGCATAATTATTATTTTGTAGACAAATATTGAAAATAATTACCAAAATTAATTTAAAATAAACCGATGTAGTGATAACCGGAAGATCCTGTTTCGGGAGGCGTGCATCGATACATTTTTTCTTGCCGCAAATTTCAGAAATTTAAAATTAACTTGCCTGCCTTTTAAAAGGCTTTGTATTTGATTGACTCTACAAAAGGACCAATTCAAACAAGCGTATTTATTAGGTAGGTACTATTAGGTACTTTCGAATAACTAGGAATCAGTTAATTTGTTTGGGAGTATAAAGCCATTGCACTATACAGGGTGTAACAGAAAGGGTATATGCATCGAGAAATGTGTGAATCTACCCATGAAACTGAACAACTTTCCCTAAGAAACATAGGTCGAAAAACGAAAAAGAAATCGTGACCTTTCATACTAAATGCATCAGCTGATAGCGTATTTATTATGAGAAGTCAATTATTTTTTTTCGTATTTCGACCTATGTTCCTTAGGGAAAGTTGTTCAGTTTCATGGGTAGATTCACACATTTCTCGATGCATATACCCTTTCTGTTACACGTTGTATAAGTATAACATATTTCATACAAATTGTATTATTTTAAGTCCATATTCTAAAAAATATGAACAATTTTATCTTTTCCAAATAAATTGTTAGTTTTCAAAGCTAGGAACCCTAAAAGTCTGCAACCTCTGTTTTACAGTCTACTCTGCGTAGGTCGTTCGGTATCACGTTGCCAACGCTCCTAAATTTACCTTTCGCCATTAAAAGCATTTATGTTATATTGGATATCGCTCCGTGATCGACACAGGCAGGTGTTATGTTACTAGAAGTAAACTTATATTAGGTAGCGCAAATAAATGTTCTGTTTAGGGGTTAGAGTTTTAAAGTAGCAGCGCTAAAAACTGAAATTGACTTTCTATCGTACAGTGTTTTAGGTAAGCTTACTTTGACTTTGAATCTCTTTCTTTGTACACATTCTTGGTTAGAGTTAACAAAGCTTTGTCATAAAAAGTTAAATTATTTATTGCTAGCGCTCTATGTTTTTTTTTACCCTAAAGTTACTATACTATAGTACCTAACCTACATCATGAAGCATACCTACAGTTTTCTTTATCCTCTTTTTTTTTTTTTTTTTTTTTTTTTTTTTTTTATTAAGGCTTGGTAACAAGACCATCAGCCTAAAAGAAAACTTAAATAACATAAACTTAAAACTAAAAATTAAAATTAAAACCTCTTGTCTCTTATGGGCAAGCAAGACAAGAGATGTACCCAGGTATTGCTTCGTGGAGAGCATAACTTAACTAAGGAAATCTTAACCAAAATTGTTCCCAAGATTTAGGCCCGTATTTATAATCAGCTCTCAGGAGTGACAGCGAGTTTGAGTCCGTATCAGAAATGTCATTTCAGTACAAAACGATCTGTCAAATCCATAGTTAATATTGCTCTCAATCTTGAGATCGCTTTATAAATACGAGCCTTAGGCCCGTATTTATAATCAGCTCTCAAGAGTGACAGCGAGTTTGAGTTTGAATCAGAAATGTCATTTTAGTACAAAACGGCCTGTCAAATCCACACTTAATATTGCTCTCAAACTTGAGATCGCTTTATAAATACGAGCCTTAGTGATTTTGTGCGCTTACGAATCGATAGGTACCATTACTTATGTGCCATTGCATGCAAACACATACATACATACACAAATCACGCCTTTATCCCTAGAGGGGTAGGCAGAGCAAAAACGACCTAAACAAAGGTCGTTCCGCCACGTCTGCCAAGTTTTGAGGGTTATTACAGATGATAATGTATATTGCTATAGTGACGGGTTGTCAGCCCATCGCCTAAATTGCAATACACAGAAACCCTCGAATCCCTTAGCTGGTTTTTACAGCATGCCCGGGAAGAGATGCAGCTGGCACATTCTATGCTTTTCTTCCACTCCCAGTCCAGCATGGGAGTATGCATGCAAACAAACATCACAAAATTAATTTTGCCAACGATGTTTCAGCCTTTGCTTTAATTTTACCTCCAGTAAACACAGGAATATCCAATTCTATTTTCCGAAAATCATTATGAGAATCTTGTTTAATTAATCCTGTTCTGCCGATTTCATGGATTTCCAATGCATGAGGGAACTGCGCAACATTCGATCATCAGTAAAAGCCGTATATTTGAGATCAACTGGTAATGGGCGTAGTTTTGTATTACCTACCAATGCTACCTAGATATTTCGGAAAACAACGTGCATTGCATTTGCACATCACTCGCATTTGCCCTTAAATCAACATTTGCCTAAGAAAATTATGGTTGCGAATTTTGTGCTGTAGAGGTAGGATTGATAATTTCACCAACCAAAGTTCAACTAATTGTATTTGTTTGACAAGAGATTTCTGTGATACCTACTTAGGCCCGTATTTATAATCAGCTCTCAAGAGTGACAGCGAGTTTGAGTTCGTATCAGAAATGTCATTTCAGTACAAAACGACCTGTCAAATCTTTACTTAATATTGCTCTCAATCTTGAGATCGCTTTATAAATACGAGCCTTAGTGATATTCTGTAGTTTTACTTTTGTAAATTGTAACCAGGGGCCGTTCAGGGGAGTTTCTCTAGAATATTTTTGTCCTTTTCTCGTTCTCGACATTTTTGGATTTATATATAATAAATAAATAAATAAATAATAAATAAATAACTTTGTATAATGTCTAGGTACTGTTGTATGGGTACGGTAGCACCACCACAGAATATATAATAGTACCACCACTGAGTGTCAAAAACGTAGGTATCCCCTGGTCGACTGCGCGATGTGGAGTAGGTTAGTTGCTGGTGTTAGATTTTCGTCCAGCAGCTCTCCTGTATCGAGTTTGCAGTAATTATCCCTGGAGCTGGCAACACTGGTAAATTGAACCGCTGGCTCGGGTTGCCAGACCGCCTATTAATAATTTCCATGGATTTCGCTAGAATTTTTAGAAATTGGAGATAGGTAAACTGAAACCTATTCTAGCTTTCGGAGATGAGAAATTATTGTTTTTATATATTTTTGGTAGCAATAATTTCAAATATACCTACATTTCGTTGTAAGTAGGTACCTACCTAATATTTACGAGTAGTTCACTCGCACAACATACATGCAGCGATCACATTTGTTATGGAGAAGCCATTTCTTTGTTTGTGGAAGTTGTTCAGTTCAGTTTTAGGCAAATCAGCTCTATCTATATAAAGCTGACGATTTTCCCTTCTGTTGTTTCCGACCTTCACACGCAAATAAGAAGCTTGATGAGAATGTTACATACACTTTTGTGTTCTGAAAGGAATATTCCTGTAGGTATCTTTTGCATAAACAGGTGTAGTATTAAATTTTCTAACACCCTTACATCCTTTTACTTAAAGACTCCTTCATTATAGGGTAACCGTATCTTGTTGTTGCCACACGAATAACCTGATTTAATTAATATGGCGACACTGGTCATGTTTCAAGATGACCAGCTAGTAATTGGGATCGGTTTACAGATGTTACGGAGGTGTGGGAAAATACGTCAAAATAATGTTGTAGGCAAACTACACTCAACTCTGGTAACTGTTACCTGTTTTTGATGTGGGAAGGGGTCATGTCTTATCTATCTCCCAGCAGCGGTCCAAAGCACATTGGTAGCAATCCAGCGTTGAAAAAGACACGCTTTAACTAACATAAGTCCATACCTATAATTTTCCGGATCTTCCGGAAAATTCTGGGACCCACCTAAAGAGAGGACGGAACTTGGAGAGTTTGGAAGAACCTGGAGATGGAGCAGCTGATTTCCGAACCCGATAATCATCGGGGAATTTAGGAAATTTTTTCTGACTTCGCTAGCTTGGACATATCGAAAGAATGGAGGAAGATCATGCGTGAATTCACCATAACGCCTGCCAAAACGTAACAAAGGCCCAGTAAAATATAGGTAAGGTGAAATCTCAAATTAAAACCAATAGCGCCTGAGTGTGATCCAAATCCTTTATTCTTTTTTTGAGCGGCACAGATATTTTCTTGAGTTTCGCCGCGTTGTTAAAACGAGTTTTATATATTCTTACGAATTTATTACAAGATCTTTGGCAATAAATACGTCTGTAAAGAGGTCATTCGAAGCTTCATTAATTTTATATAAAATCTTAGTTTTATTTCGGACGGGGTAAAAATAAATACCTACCTAACTATATCAGTTATTTCTGTAGGTTCTATTCATAAAAAATGTAAACATGAGATCCGTTCAGAATATCTATGAAACATGATTTATTAACTTCTCTGATTTGCGGCTAAAAAACACAAATCAAAATGTCTCAAATTATTTGTAACTACAGCGATATATCGCATTGAAATTAATTTTAAAACGTGATTTATTTTGCTTATAATTTCGATGAAAGATTTAGCTCTAGGACGCATGTGTGGTCAAGGTTTTTGCCACTACAAATACCTACTACAATAATATGTATTGGCTCTACATCTACTGCAGCCAACGCTTACATACGTGCTACGATCATGCTACGAAATATTCTTTTGTCACCAAGAGATAGCGGCAGTTTTAGGTACCTACGTATTTTTGATGAGTCAGCAAATAATACTAGTAACATTATTATTAAGTAGCATAACAACTTATAATGGAAATCATAGAGCAACGCGGATTAGTCTAGCTAGCCATGAATACTGTAATTTAATCGTAATATTTTAATGGACTGATCCCAAGATTTTTCCAAAACGAAAAACATCTAGTTACCTTGGTTACTAAAAGTTGTAACTGCTACCGTTGCAAACTTCGGTAACCCGTACCACCAAGAGGCCGTTCACTGTACTACTTATGCTTTTAAAAATACTAATAAAAGATTTGTCTACCTTTCCAGGACTTCGCAGAGACGGCAATGAACGAGCTGCTGGGCTGGTACGGCTATGAGCGCCTGGAGCTGCGGCGCTGGGCAGCATCCCGTGCCCGTGACGGCTCCAGTCCTGAACCGAATGCTGAGCAGAAGTCTAAAGGTAGATCACTTTTTGGATCAACGTGCTAAGAAAGGTAGAGATTATAGGTACCTATACTATAACCCCAAACTACTCAAAACTAAGCAAATCATTTTATAGGAAACATACTTATTACAATATAAACCTAAGTAGGGGCCTGTTTCATTCCCAGAATTAATATCATATCATGCTATTGATTTCATTATCAATCCTGTCGAATTTATTATCATATTACTCCTACCTACGATATTAATTTCTAAGAAAGCCACCCCTATTTTATTACAGCTGCACGTATTTCTCTGAACTGCAGTCATTACGAACGCACCCTCTAATATTCCCGCGCTTTTGTTTTTGTCGATATCGATAAAAATTGGCGTTTATTTAATCAAATTAAATTAGGCTTTCTCAGAACGAAATCGATTTTCCTGGGGATTAGGAGAATATTGTACCTAGACCTACTTATTCGCCTGTTTCCCCGACTTGGTCATTTTTATGAAGAGCCTGCGTAATCTCTATTTTTCTACCGTTTCTGAAATGTTCAACTTTAGTACCTTTAACACATTTTATAAATAGGTACAACTAACTACCACTAAAAAGTACTCGCATAAAATAAATTTTATTTTTAATCGCAAGAAAATTGAGGTCCAGATAATAAGTCTCAAATAACTCGATGAAAACGAATCAGAGTCGTTAGTTTTCCATGTTGTTTTACCTTTACTTTACAGATATTAATAAGTTATATAACGAGGGTATCATTGTTCGCCATCAAGCTGGTTCTCCAATAATGAGTGCGCAAGCATCCAGTTACAATCAGTGTATTTTTTTCCACTGAATATAATTTGCAAATTAATTGGAGACGATATTCGAAACTCATGCAAACCGAATTCGGGTTTTATTTCGATTTAAATTGAATTCGGTTTCGAATTTGTTTTGATTTTAATTAATTCGCTTGAGCGCGCGAGTAGGTGCATTACCAGAACTTTGTAAGGTTTCGTCAACAATATAATAAGTACCTAAACAATGAGGTTTCGTTATTTATGTAGGGTAGGTAGCGTAAAGAGGGCGTAAAGGTGTCTGTACCTCGTGCTCCCGATAGATTTGATCCCTATGGGTAAAAATTTCCCCAGTTTGGTTGGACATTGCAAGCTAGGCTAAATCATCTGATTGTCTGTCAAGCAAGATGATTCCGTGCTTCGAAAGGTACGTTAGGTACTGGTCATATGCCCTTATGGAAAATACCTACTGAGAACAAAGGAGTTTCTTTCTACACGAGTTTTCCCTTATTACCTACTTACTAGTAACTCTAATCTAAAATCTTTTTTTTTTTTAAACAAACTTTCTTCCTATTGCAGACGAATGCTCCTGGTGCAACAAACGCACCCGCGAAGGTGGCGCCATCCAGCACGCCGGCTCCACGTTCTGCTCCGAGCTGTGTTTCAGCCAATCACGACGCGCAAACTTCAAGCGCGCGAAGACCTGCGATTGGTGCCGGCATGTGCGGCATACCGTCGCTTATGTGGACTTTCAGGTGAGGTGAAGTGAAGTTTTAAAAGGCATAAATGAAAAGAATATTATCCAAAGACTGAGAGCGGTAAAAAGCATAGAACTATGCAGCTGCCTCTCTCTTCCCGGGTGTACTTTAGAAGCATAGTAAAAAGCGCTGGGCTGGCTCGCTCAGCCCACCCCGTAAGGGTTAAAGGCGTGACGGAGTTAAAATTAATTTAGAATTAAATAGGTATTACAAGATGAGCGACTTACAGGCAGTAAGTAGGTCAATGCCCCTTCTGCTACGATGTGACTGCTTACTTAACCAACTGAGTCAATAAAAATAAAACCTACTGTAAACTTGATAAACTCCAATTCGACTTATATGAAACTAGTTAACAAAGACTAATAGAATGTTTCTTTATTTCATTCCAGGATGGCGCCACGCAACTACAGTTTTGCTCGGACAAATGCCTCAACCAATACAAGATGCACATATTCTGCCGGGAGACGCAAGCCCACCTCGATCTCAACCCCCACCTGGTGAGCGCCGCGTCTACCTCCAACTTGATCACCCCTGAACTCTGGCTGAAGAATTGCAAGAGCCGGTCAGCTTCACCCAACTCCGATAAATCCGAGACAAGTCCAGAAAACCCTAAAGAGAAGTCGGAACCTCAAAAGGCGCAAAGAAAATCTCCTATTCCGTTGATCACGGTAGCGCCGACGGCGAAGCTGATGAAACCGAAAGCAGACGAAAAACCTCAGAAGACAGAAAAGAAGGATCTCAAAAACACGAAAATGAACCTGCGGAAGCGGCGGACGTCGAAATGTTCGGCGACGGTGACGTCACAGACTGTTAGACAGGCTTCGACGCCAAAGGCTCAGGATCTGCGGATGTGCAGTCCGTCTGATGTATCGTCTCCTGCGTCTACGACCGGGAACAGCACCATACACTCACCGCCACAACCACCGATACCACCACCGTTTCCGAATCAGATGTTTATGCCTCCCCCTGTTTATATGGAGAACGGGCATGACTTGCGACCGCCAAATATGCCGATGCCAAATATGTTCCCACCGAGACATTTCCTCCCACGGCCAGGGATGATTCCTCACGACCGTCCTCGGCTCCCTCCCCCTCTAAACTTCCCACACCCGATGGGTCAAGCCCCTCCAGTCACTGTCTTAGTTCCTTACCCAGTCGTTATACCCATACCTCTGCCTATACCCATTCCTATACCGTTCACTTCTTTCCTCCAAGCGCGTTGCTTAAATAAAGTTAAAACTGAAGCTAAGAGTGACGACGCCGAAGGACCTTTAGACTTTACCATGAATAGTGATAAACACAAAGACGAAAACGCAAACTGTGAGAATACCCCACCGGCAACTGAAGAAAGGAACGAATATACAGATGAGATCGAGATCAACGAAAGGCTAGAAGACGATAGGAGTGAAATAGAAGTTACTGAAACGGGAAGTCCTGAACAGACATTGCCCAAGTTCAAAATAACGAGGCTAGGTAATAAAATGGCGAAAATAGTGGCCAAGCCACGGGAACAGACAGAATCGAATAGACCCTTGCGGAAGCGGCGAAGACTTGTCGAAGTTGCTACAGAAGAAGATACACTCATTCCGAAAACAAGAAAAATAGTCGAAGTATAATTTCAATGTATAAATTATCTCTTTTCATACATATCACAAGCATGATAATCCGAACTGAGTTCATAGTAATTTGGAATTGCTAGTCCTAGCATTAAGGTTTACGGAGTCTGTAATGTTTCCGATAATATTATGTTAGAGCGCACTGTTTATGTGATATTAGTAACTTATAATAAAATTCAATGTGAAATAAAAATGTTGACGCGCAGTTTCGTATTTTCATTTGGGTATTTTCCTACAAATCCAATGTTAGAACCACGTTAGATCTTGCTGTATTTTGTTCTGTGTGTCAAATTTCATAGTTTGCAATAGGTATTTTAGTTAGTTTCAATTTGAATAAAGCAAATGTGGAGTTATAGTCAAGTAGTTATAACAATTATTTGTTACTTATTATATCTATCACATTATTAATGTTAACATTCCAAAGAAAAAGTTTTATCACATTCAATTTATTATGCCATAATGTTCATAATCATAATTTATGTTTGAACAGTTGTAAAGTTTCTCCACATTCTAAGCTGTCTTGAATTTAAATTATGGGATATTAATTAAAAAGTATAGTGTAAAATTTCATAGATTTAATGTCTTGACTTTCAAAAAACATAGCTAAAAACGATTCATGGAAAATATTCATTGCGCTAATTAACAATTGTTATAACTTATAATCTAACAGCTCGGCCACTTTGGATTGTGCCTCATTAATTGTACATTTCTTGAGATCCAATTTAAAAAAAGAACAATGCATTATAATAAAATACCTATATCCTCAAATGAAGCATCACTGGATGCATTGTCAAATAATATTATAAGGCATTTATGGCAAATTTTCGGTATGGAACCTAGTAAATTTTAGTAATACTTAATTTTTTAAGTAGCTTGTCTCAGAAAGACTATTCTACATTTATATAATGCTAAATGCATCACTGCTGTTTGACATTATACAAGTCCCAAAGGGTGATGGCCCCGTCTAAGCCACCAGCTGCCATGATATGTGCTTTCCACATGGACACTTTCTCAGTGGAGTAAACCACATCTTGCACTGCCTGCTTATGCTCAGTCAAAACAACTAGTGGTCTCAATGAGAACCAAGAAAAAATGCGAATATGCCCATCCCAGCCGCCAGAGGCAAACACTTTGCCATCAAGGCGGGTGGTGACTTTGTTGATTCCGGGGTTTTTAATTGAAATATCCAACTTATGGGCCAAGCTTAAGTCTTTTCTCCCTACACTAAATATCTGGATGACGTTAGAGGCATTCCCGATCATGCCCCTCTGTTGTTCAAGATGGTAGTCCACAGACATTGGACATTCTTTAGTTTGCAGTTTGCTGATACATTGACTAGTATTGAGATCCCACAGAAGAAGCCATCCGGCCTCATAACCGACAAATAAACACAGCTTGTCATCAGCAAATTCAATGTACTTCATACACATCGGATCTCCAAGCTTAGGAGTAGATTCAGGTTCCAAGAATCCCAATTTTTCTCCAGAAAAATTGTAAATGCTTATTTTGGAATCTTTGTCAGGTACATAGAGATTTTCGAGTTTTGTGTTGGTTTCAAACCGGCAGAAGCCAGGGTAGTCATTGTCAATGACCGCTTGGTCTTTGTAGCCGCTGTTGGTGAGGACGAAGATTTTGTACCTGCCGCCTTTCTCCTGGGTGATGAGGTGTTCCATGGTGTGGATGAGGTGAAGAATGGGAGCTTGACCAACTTTGATCTTCTGCTGGACTCGGTTTGTCTGAAAAATAAGGAATAATTTATGAAGATAAATTTAAAGAGCACAAAAGGCAGGTACTGTAAAATAAAATGGACATTGAATGTAGCAAGTAATGAAGGTATTACAATAACAAAGGAAACATTACTTGAAATGTAGTCTAATAAGAATAAATTGGGTTGCACATTTTGTCAACAAATTATTAAACCAAATGAAATACCTACATGAAACTGGAAACAGCTGTGTCTACTTTGAGATAATTATAATTTGGCGGGTCACCAGCCAGATACGACGCCGGCTATTCTTTTTCTAGGTCATGAAATGGGGGTAGTAAACAAAGGCCTCACTACTACGCATGAGGCTATTCGTAACGACATTTAGCGCAGATAAATTGTCAGGTAAATAACCAAATCGATTGCCTTGGAATATTTTGATCTCACCTGAAGGTTGTATGCATAAACATAGCCGTTCTTCGAGCCGGCTAGTAACCTCTCCAAACCCGGTAGAAAGCTGAATGCCAAGGAGTAAACCGGCACATTGTCGACGTTCCGAATCGTGTAAACCGGGTCTGGCGGCAGCAAAGCCATCTCTGGTCAAGCTCGAACCGAAACAAGTAATCGGAATTTGTAAAGAAAATAATAACAAAATTAAATTAAGCCATCAGAAACTCAACCACAACTACGCACAACACAAAACTGACAGAAAAACAAGAAGAAAGTTTACGTTGTCATCGTCTCGTTCAGAGTATACAATTTTATTAATATTGATAAAAATACGTAGAGAAAACGCTTCAGGTTGACAAATATATAATATTTTTTGATTTTACATATTTATATTGTATTAAGTGATCTAAAATTAATTAAATTAATTCTTGGAAAATTCAGTAAAATCAAGCAAAATACAATTTTGCACACCGAAAAACAAAGAGCTGTGTTTACAACTGGTTTACGATTGCACTTCAAAGAAAAGGGACGTTCGTTTCATCGTGTTTGTCTATGGTATCCCAAACCAACTGTCAAAATTTTGATTTCAAATGAGATGTCAAATCAAAAAAAACGTCTTTCGTCTTTTGTTTGTTTGCTAAGCGTTTGCGCAGATTTCTCGTTTGAAAAAAGTTAATATAAAGCAAAACGTTTAATATTTTTATACCTGTAATCATATTTTCGTTCACAAATAATCGTAAGAAAGAGCGTAACAAATGGCACCCCGTGAAAACGGTACAAAAGATACATCTGAAACGAAGACAGAAAATGGATCAGATTTAGAACCGGCTATCACAGCCACACAACAGCAAGAAACGCCTATACTAAAAGATACTGAAGATGCGACGATGGGTGGCAGCGGCAGCGGTGACACAAGTTCGGAGCAAAAAGAAACAGGTATTGCAAGCACATCCAAAGATACTACAGAAACTGAGGTAACGCAGTCTGTAGTTGTACAGAAGGGAACTGATGAGCCAGCGAAAGTGGGTGATGGTGATCCATTTTCGTGGCAGACTAAATGCGAATCGCTATCCACGAGATACGGGGAACTCTTTCTGCGAGGCCTGTGGACTGATTGTGAATTTATTGGTATAACAGAACAACCTATCAAAGCGCATCGTGTAGTACTTTCTTGCGCATCGCCAGTGCTCGCCAATCTGCTCTACAACAATAACTCTATCACACTACGCAACATCGATCCTGAGCCCTTCAAGTTACTAATTGAGTACATTTACACAAACAACATTGATATACCATCATGCGAAATGGCCTTTAGGCTTTACAAAGCAGCACACTATTTTATTATACCGCATCTAGAAAATAAAATAAAAATGTATTTGCTTGAGAATGTGGATATAGAGAGTGTTATTTTTGTTTATGAATTTAGTAAAGAGTTTGATGTTGATGAAGTATCTAAAAAATGTTTGAAGATGATGAGTGATCAGACGGAAGACATTTTAGCAGGCAAAGGCTTAGAATCGGCTCACGCAGATACTTTGGAATCTATTTTTGGGATCGAACAAATGAACTTAGCATCGGAAATGCAGTTGTTTAAGGCTGCAGAACGCTGGGTGCAAGCAAGGATTAAAAAATTCCAAGATAGTAATGACAACAACAATGGTGATGATACTAGCAACCCCTTACTAACAAGTAGAAACCAAGAAACATTCTATTCTATGCATATAAAACAAGAAGCAAAAACAAAGATCAGAAAGGCTCTCCAACAAATACGATTTCTTACTATGGAACCTCAAGAATTTTCAGAATATGATACAACATTTTTTCTCAGTGAATCTGATATATCTGCGATATTACTAAACATGATCTCCGCTAAAACTTACATGCCAATGCCTAATGGTTTTTCTACAATAAGAAATTATAGAAACTATAAAACTTATACTGTAAAAGTAAGTACTTCATGGGGCCCATCAATATCGCCATTTACAACAACATTATGTAATGATAAACCTTTCTGGAAACTTCATCTGCAATTTTCAAACCCTTACGGAGTATCTGGAAGATGTAGCTGTAAAATAAGTCTAATTTGTGGTGATAAGACCTATAACCCGCCATGGTCAATAAATGCGGAGGTCATTTTAACAATATTAAAAATTGGAGGAGACTCGCAGTGGAATTGGAACATGAAACATGTATTTAATAGTTGTGAGAGACGCAATACTGACGGAGGAGTGTATTACACCTTTACTCCTGATTTGAATTGGGCAGAACTTAAGAAAGATAAAACATATACGGAAAACAATGTGGTTGCTTTTGAATTTAAAATTAGACTTTTAAACAATGGCAAATAGTTAGTTGTAGTTGTTAGCTGATTGATACATACTGATAAAAGTTTTTATAAATGAATACCTAACTATAGATTATCTTTATTTTTGTTCTTTTAACTTTCACATTATTATAATTTTATGTTCTTGTCTTGATTATGTAATAGTTCGTATCTTTTAAATAGTTTTTTAATAAAAGTATTATCATATTACTGTCGTTTTTTAATTCATATAATTATGAAGTTCCATGTTCAGCTGCATTATTCAGCACAGCAGAGGAGCCAGTGGGTGGATTGGATGGCTCCTTTATTTTATTGGTTAAAATAAATATGCTCGTAATCTGTATGACGCCAATTAATATCCAATCCCTAAACCAATATATTTTTTGTAACTCAAGAAAACAAGCATTGGCGCCCACATTTTTGTATGTTATGTTTTATTATGCACACTACTATGAAACTACTTTCCTATTATAGTAAGAGTAGTGTAAGTAAAGTAAATAAATTAAAGATTAAAACCCCTATTAGACTATGCGATTTCAAGACAGTCTTACTAAGACAGTCTAACAGTCTAATTAGACAAGCTCGCTATTACACTGTGCTGAATACCGCATGCTAACTCATTTGCAAGGCGAACTCTGTCAGCGACGGTTGTCGTAAGAGTCATGGGAAAACTTTAGAAATACCAGAAAATTGCCGTAGCTCTTACCGCGACTATTAGTATGAATAAATATTAAAAAAACAAAAGAAGAATATGGGTAAAGAAGTATTTACTTCTGCGGGAAAAATTATCAAATATGCAAATATTGAGTGCTTTGGAACCATCTGACTCTTTAGAGTAGGAGTTGCTAACTTTGAACATCTTTTAAAATTAATTACTCCATATAATCAAAATACAGACGTCTCTCCTGTGCGGCGGATGAGCGCTGACTGAGCGGTCTAAGCGTGCTAAGTCTTATTACACCACGCGATGTCAAGCAAGTAAGCAAGTTAGCACGGCCGAATCCACTCGATCGGTCTAATTAGACAGACTAACTTGCTAAGTCCTATTACACTATGCTAAGTCTTAGTAAGACTGTCTTGATATCGCATGGTCTAATAGATGCTTTAAGTTTCAATAAAAAAAATTTGAAAGTAAATAAATGAAACAAACAGGCCCTGTTTTTTTGTCTGTGGTGCAGCTGTCAATTTTGACAGTGACATGAGTGACAGCAGATATTGTCATTTCGCCTCCCAAATCGGAAGAGCGCAGTGTTTTACTGATTCATGAATTTTTGAATGAGAAATACGATTTTCTCAAATAATGGGTGCCATACATAAACTAAAAAGACTACTCTAATCGCGGCGAATACAAATGGCTGGGGAGTTGCTCTTAAAAACGAGCACTCACTCAAAGTATCTGTCGTATAGAAAAATCTTGTTTCATAGGTTTTTCGTGGGCCTCCTGTTGTTTATAGTGATATCTTTAGTGCTTACTGTGGTGTTTAATGCTTATAGTGGTAGTGCGCCGCGGACAGACTTTCACGAGCCGGTTAGTTTAGCGCGGACTAACTTAGAACAAATAAAAGTGAACCATGAGTGGCCTAGTGCGAAGTCCCGATTTAAGAACTGTACATATTGGGACTGCTTCGATGTGTATCGTTGCGGGAGAGGCGGACACGATAAGATAACAATATATATTTACCCTTTAAAGGATTATCGGAGTGAAGAAGGGAGACCAATATCGCGGTTTTCTAAGGAATTCTACGTAATCTTGGATACTATAAAGCGCAGTAGATATTATACTGCGGATCCTGAGGAAGCTTGCCTTCTAGTCCCTAGTATAGACACCCTGAACCAACAGAGATTTTCTAGCAAACATGTATCAAAAGTTCTCCATTCCCTTGAACAGTAAGTAGATAATGTTATAATTTTAATTTATTTCATATAAAATAAAGTAATATTAGTAGTGTAGTATTTTGTCCAAAAATAATCTATAAAAGAAATTAAATCTGTTTCTGCAGAAGAGCATATTTTGCAAATTTTTATGGTTTTGTTTACCTTCTGGTTGCTAAGGTAATTAATTAATTTCATTACCATTTAATTACTCATACTATATAATTACTACTTGTAAAGTTCTTTTACTTCTGTTAAACATATTTTATTTGGACAAACCCCTGATGTTTTATACAGGGTGTAAAAAAAAGTTAACCCTTTACTAGGCAGAGCATTAGAATATTTTCATTGCTTTTGAAACTTAGTGCGGGTAGATAGGGTTCAAATTTAGGTGGTAACATATTTGCCACTGCCTTATAAAGACTTAAACCACATGTTCTACTAATGATACCAAACAACTTTCCCAAAGAACAAAAATTTTAGTATGAAAAAAATAATTGCCTTTTCCATACAAAGGTGCTCTGCTCATCTGCAATTTTGTATGGACAAGGCAAAATTTTATTTCGACTAAATTTTTTGTTCTTTGGGAAAGTTGTTTGGTATCATTAGTAGGACATGTGGTTTAAAGGAACGCAGTACTTTTTTTTATACTCTGTATAATTGGCTTACTTTAAAAATTAGGATGCAAAAGTAGATTCAATAAACAATAGAATAATAATAAGTATGCAGAAATATTGGCTGAAAACTATAATAAGTTAAAATGTTTCTGTCCACTCTGAATTACCTTTTAAGTCACAAACTAAAGCTAACATTATTGTAAATACCTTGTGACCTTATCAGTAAATTGAAACTAGAGTTCATAACAAAGGTCAAGTTCATATTAGGGTTATCAAGCTGAACATAATCAATTTTACATCCAACACTTACTAGAATTTCTATACCGGGTGTAAGGGACAGCGTACCAAAAACTGAAAGGGGTTGCTCTGTCATTAAAATTGAACAACTGTCAGCAGAAAATTCATCCAAAAAATGAAAAAAAATTAGGTTTTTCCCTACGAATTGTCTGATTGAGGTCATTTTGTATGGAATACTGGATTTGTTTTTTCATTTCCTGTTAGAATTTCCTGGTGATAGTTGTTCAGTTTTGTTGACTGAGCAAAGTGAGCAACCCCTTTCAGTTTTTGTTACGCTGTCCCTTACATCCAGTGTAATAAAATAATATAGGTAAATATGGCCTAAATTTTAACTTTTTAATGAGTAACAGAGGTTTGTTTATGAAACTTGCTTTTATTTGTAATGGAATTTGGCTTGATTTGATTATGTTTATGTTAATTATTTTATAAAAAAACTCTGATTAGGCCTTACTATTTAAAATATACATACCTATACTTATCTAAAAAAATATTTAAAATTATCCTCAGAAAAAAGTATTTAATTCCCCCATTAGTCTGTCATGGCTTTTTTTATTTAACTCATATTTTATTCAACAGCTGGAATCGTGGAGAAAACCACATCATCTTCAATCTTCTACCGAGTTCTCCACCCAACTACAACTCGGTTGTGGATCTCAACACGGAAAAAGCCATTATAGCAGGATCCGGGTTTGACACCTGGTCATTCCGCTACGGGTTCGACATATCCATGCCTCTATACAGCTCCATTGCCTCTAGAATAGACAACACACAGCCAGAACAAAAGAATTTTCTCATTATATCAAGTCAGTTGAACGTACCGCATGATTACTTAGCTGAATTACAAAATATAGCATCGTCGTCGAATGATTTGTTGCTGTTAGACAAATGCAAAATGGAAGATGGAAGCGTACACCATTTGAAACGGTGTGAATACACAACTGGAAGGATATTTAACTACCCAGATATATTGAAAGAAGGAATGTTTTGCTTAGTAATGCGTAGTAAGAGATTAATGCAGTCCGTATTGATGGATACTTTAGCATCACAGTGTATACCTATAATCATAGCTGATTCAGTAGTGATGCCGTTCAATTCTCATATAGACTGGCAGCGTTTAGCATTATTCGTACCTGAAGATAATATAAAAAATTTAGTGAAGATAGTTCATTCTGTCAGTAAAGAGAGACGTGGGGAGTTGTATTGGCAACTTCGGTGGGTGTATGAGAAATACTTTGAGAGTATAGAGAAGATTACTATGACAACGCTGGAGATTTTGAATGAGAAGGTGTTCCCGTTGGCAGCTAGGATGTACGAAGACTGGAATTTGCCTGAACATTTGGTGAGTTTTTTTTCGTTTTTTTTTTTCTAACACTTCTCTATAACATGCAATATAGAAACCATCTCACGCTGCTGCCGTGTGGTAATACCACTCGGTGAAATTTTTGATCTGCGACACACAGGACGACGATGACGACTCTGATGTATTTACTTTTATTTTCCAAAAAAATATTTAGATTTAACCTACATTATAATCACTTTCTTAAATTATTATTGTAAATACCTAGTATTATTTGTTTCGTTTGCAAAATTATCCTCATCGATGTAAAATAGAATAAAAGATATCGCGATTCTCCCTACATTAATTTATAGGTAGGTACCTATATCAATAGCGACCCGCATATATTTCGGTATTTCGGTATTGTCCTTGCCTAATCTGCTTACCCTTCATCACGAAAAGGGATACACTAATTGAGCCTGAACGAACCTGACCCAAAATACAACAAAATATAATTAGAAAACTTTTATTCGTCCTCTTCAATTAAAAATATTCTACGTGGGTAAAATCAATGCTATAACTCTTACTATGTTTTCATAGTGTCAATAGCTCGATAAAAGGCGTTTTCGCCGAATCCGGTAAATTGGAGCATTTTTCATAGAATTTTTACAGGGTGTAAGGGACAGCTTCCCGCAAACTGATAGGGGTTGCTAAGTCAACGAAACTGAACAAATTTCACGACGAAACCTTTTCAAGAAATAGTGGGAATTCAAAATTTTCTTTTGAGTAAAATTTTAGCCCGTGTGGTGCCGGGTTAGAATAGCATCACCTCATAACTTCTTGTGGGTGTCGTAAAAGGCGAATGGGCAGCAGTGTTCCCTGTAAATGGAAAACTTCTACTGCGCTCACCAACCCGCCTGCCAAGCGTGGTGACTATGGCATATACCCCCAATTTTGGGGAGGCCCATGTCTGTTGTGGCTGATGATTTTTGTGCTTTGCTTTGGGAAAGAACATGTGGTTTAAAGGAACGCACAGTAATTTTTTACACCCTATATTGTGCCTACCCA
Source organism: Scrobipalpa atriplicella (assembly GCA_029255725.1). NCBI lineage: Eukaryota > Metazoa > Arthropoda > Insecta > Lepidoptera > Gelechiidae > Scrobipalpa > Scrobipalpa atriplicella. The sequence goes on along the minus strand of JARACY010004289.1, from coordinate 4,438 downwards.
TATTATGTGTCGTACCCTGTGGTCGTAACTAAGTAGTATCTAGTTAAAAACTTTTACCTAGGTGCTTCTTTTTTCGCTTCAGAATAATTTGACCGGTGGGCAGGGATGGAAAAAGGTCGCCTACATTTCAGCTGTGATGAAATGTCCGTGGTTAAGTCCGAGATGTCAGACAAAAACTAGGACAGGGACTGGGACCACTCGAGCCGTAGCCACCCAGGCGTAATTTCAGATCTCCTTTAACTTTCACATACATATTGCACTGACGATTCTGCGCTAATGTTATAAAGAGAAATACAATTTTTTTCATTATTAAAAGGCTACGTTTATCGCATACATAACAACTTTAATTCCAAAATATCGCACTTATGTGGGAAATTTCATAAAACCACGAGTGGCTCCGCGGTTATGACGCCAGGATGCATTTAGATCTTATTCGACAAACATATGAAATAACTCTGATGAAGACAAGCCTTTTGCTACGGGAAAATATTTCATTCACATGCGATAACCCATTTTAGCTACTGGTGAAACGCGGGCAGAAATCTAGGAAGGTTAAAAAAAAATTTGTAAAGTAAAACCAGAAAACCTTTGACATGGTGTTTTCCACAGTGTTTTCACATCAACCAAACCCTACTGTCTAATTTATCTACTTTATTAACTCGAAAACACGAACCGACTAAAATAATGTGAAAACTTTCATAGCGGAATTCGCCTCAGGAGGACTCCATATTGGAATTTCAAATAATGTGTGCGTTTCCACCTCAGTAGTTTTATTTGAACCCTAACGTTTTCATATAAAATCCGTGATATTTCCAGCTAAATTGCTTTCCTTAAAGTTTTACCGCAGTTAATTGTAATGTAAATTAATATCCTAGCAATATAAAAGGCAGACCGGTAAAAACGAGTATCTACGAGTGTGTATGTAAAATATGATTCGATCGAAATAACAACGTAAAAACGTTTCGTAAAACATGGATCCCATCCATCTGGGGTTTCCCATATCGGAAATTCAAATAATGTGTACATTGCATTTCTGCTCCGCCGACTTCTAGCCCAACAGTCCATTTTACATTAATTCTGCTATATTATCACTGAAATTACTTTTCAATCGACTTTGACGAAGGTTCATTGTTTGAAATAACTTTGTGGTCGGCCGTGCATATTATTGAAATGTTCTTACAATAGTATAGTAGTAATTCTACTAAAGTCTAGCTAAACTCTAGACAGTATAGTTGGTAGTTTAGTCTACGAGAAGACAAAGTCGCCGGTGCGGTATATCATCAAGAAGCTTCAAATAAATGGCAGCCCCAGTATTCCCACACAACGACTGAACACAGCATGCTGGTTAATGATGGATGCTTGTCGTCTCTAACCAAATTGCCCTGCTAGATTCAGTGGGACATGCCTGAAGAATAATAAAATACATGTGAACGAAAATACATTTACATCTTCATTTATATCTTATCTTATTTAGCCTAAGTACATTATCCTAAAATAAAATACATTTAAAAGAAAGAATAATAAAATACATTTGAACTAGTTTCAGAATTTTTAGTTATTGTCCCTACTTATTCAGTATCAATTCATTATTTTACTAAAATGTCAACTTGTGAGCCCTTTCATAACTACACAAATACTAACGAACCCCGCCTCGTCAGACAGGCTTTGCGATGAGCATTTTCTTTTGTCAGATCAACCCAACCTAGTTTTCGGGACCTTTGGCTGACCTAGCCTAACAAAAACACAAATAATAACACTACACAGACTAAATAGAGGTGTATATTTTTCGCTGACCTCTTTGAAACTGGCAGGTATTTTTATGTGGAAAAAGAAGAGTAATGTTTACTTTTTTGGTCCGAGACTAGAGTGGACTGCGTCTGTGTTTCCGAATTTAACCCCCAACACATCAAAGTTAGAGTGAACAGGCATCTTCTGGGTGAGCTCGCTCCATCGTCGACTCTGTCTCTGCGTCGCTCCCGACCTAGACTGGAGTCAAGAGCAAAGCCATTTTTAATGAAATAAAATAAATGACGATCCGGAGGCCACATGTTTGGTACCACTCATACTCGTAGACACTCACCCAAAGCACAGAATTGATAATAATACCTAAAGGTACGAAATTATCACTTCGTAAGATTGATTCTATTTCGGTTAGGACACAACACACGCAGTAAAAGAATAACATGTTTCAGCTCATACTTCATTTAATTATTATTCTCAAGATGCGCAAATTTTTTGTATGTGCATGAAAAAAGAATAATTAATTAATACAATGAGAGATAAATCCAAATGAAAATTAATTCCCTTGGCGGTGTATTACAAAGGGCAAGGTTTATCTCAAAGGTCTTGCTATTGGCTTAGTAATTTCGGAAATTGCCTGAATCTTAGGGAATACTTAACAATGGGCTCAATTCTAAAAGCCACTTACTAAATTTACATTTAAATAGGACGTGTCAGTTTCCGGTTTTTAAATTGAAAAGGGACAGGACATTGATTGTAATCTTTATCTGTCATTTCATTACTGTTTATTTTTTGTCGCGGCAGCTTAAACTCAGAAGAAACGTTCAAAAGTGGTATAATCTTGGATATAAAGTGTAAAATGAATTCCATTAATATTTAAAAATGCGTTTAAATATTTACATGTATTGTTGCTCAAACACGCTTCAGTCATTGGACGCAAAAAGAAACTTATTTATCCACGGGTGTAATTGCGGGGTGAACAGATATTGGAAAATAAATCTGCCCTTGTTCAATTTAATTTTATTTAAATTGTCAATATCTAATTTAAATATCGCTTTAGCAAGTGGCATTTAGAATAGAGCCCATTGTTTGTTTACTGAATTTCAAAGTAAGTTGAGACATAAATTCTGATTTATTACCCGTTCCTTATTTCATTTCAATTTCTAAGCACCACCCACAGTTATGCCTCTGCTTAGGTATTTATGTAATTCTTTGATTTTATTTATTAAAAGTTGGAAGAATACCGGGTGTAAGTAACATACCAGAAACTGATAGCGGTTGCTCTGCTCAGTCAACCAAACTGAACAACTTTCACTAGAAAATTCTTTGAAGAAATGAAAAAAAAAAAGATTTCTCGTACAAAATCATCACCTCGATCAGACATTTTTTTTATTTACTTTTATTAGTAGTTCCTACGGACGTGGAGCAACATCCAGTAACGACCACTATTAGAAACAGTGACCGGGACCGACGGCTTAACGTGCCCTCCGAAGCACGGACTAAGTTTTCTTCCAGACAATCAGGTGGATTCAGCCTGTATTGTCCTAACCAAACTGTCCTAAACAAAGTGATAAATAGACAAATATATGTGTTCAAACAGAAATTTTTGTCCCCCTGGGAATCTTCATGAAAAAAATATAAAATAAAAAATATTAAAAATATTTTCATGAAAATTACACATACCTCTTCTAGGTCAGAAATAAAAAGGCCCTTTTTTAGAAGCCTTTGTCTTCTAATTTCCTTCGCAAGTCGCAAGTGAACTATTTTTCTTTTTCCTTGTTCATCATATTTTCCCTTTTCCATTTCTTTAGTAAAAAAACCCAAACGAAATAACTCATTATCTTCGAGGCGTGACCATTCTGTCTGTTCAATATTGTCCGTTTTGTTACTATGATGCGTTCTTATTTCGACATTCTTTATTGCTTCTGCAGTGTGGTTTGTCGGGTTAAATTACCCTCAATGTCAGAGATTTAAACCACCGAATAGGCCTCTTCCTCTGACGTAGTTCTTGAAACGAACTCTACCAACAAATACAGCGGCTAAAACCGTTGGAACGATCCTTCCAAATCATTATCTCTCATCTTCCTTGCCAGAAAATCCCTGCATTGTCCTTACCAATCTAGAAACTCACAATCGACACACTGTGGGTATCAAACCGATGACCTCCAGATCGCGAGCCCAAGACTCAAACGACCAGACCACAGAGGCAGTTAACTCATTACCGTCGAGGCGTGACCATGCTGTCAGTTGGTCCATGTTTTATTTCATTGTCACGAATTCGCGATACGTCCGGCTTTTCCGGTAATTTATTGCAATTAGCTTTTTAACAACATTATTTTGTGGCTGCGTGGACGAGTAGGTAGAGCCTCGAGTTGAATTTTTGGAGATCGCGCGTTCAATTCTTCGTAAAAATTAACTTTGATTTTTGTTGTTTTTAGGGTTCCGTATTTCTTATCTATCCACACATATTCGGGAAAGTGGCCAATAGGAATCAATCTCCAGTTTCGGTACGAACATTGACGTGTATAAACACGACAGTTCATAAATTACAATAAAAAAATCCTGAACATAATTTTAGGGTATAAACTTACTGACGAAACTGAACAACTCCCCCCAAGAAACGTAATTCGAAATATAAAATAAAACTCCCAACAACTTGTATCAGATGCTTAAGTTTTTTTGTATGGGGGATGGGGAG
>JARACY010004288.1:0-27696 GCA_029255725.1 Scrobipalpa atriplicella | reverse complement strand
TAAATTTCCTATAAAGATGTAGACAGGTAAGTTCAACTTGAGCGCAATTTAAGTGGTTTATTCTCTTGTACTATCAACAAGACTAAAATAATATGCTATCTTTCTATCTAAACAATAGTGGTGTAATCTTCACTATCGATAAAAATATTAAGTACCTATGTTGTTCAGTATTTTTCCAGACTTTTAAGATATATGATGGCTTTATCTAGCATGTACCTTGTTCACATAATGCCTTTGAGAATAAACTCTATTTTTGTGCAAGTAAGTTTAGAAACTCAAGTGACTTACTTTTGATTGAAATGAAAACTAATTTAATTTCAGATGTAGACGACAATGGGTGAAAATTATAGAAAACGAAGACTTGGCTTGCATACCAATCGAAAAACTTTGCGCCACCAAATTATGTGGAGATCATTTCCAGTCCAAAGACTTCCCAACTAACACAAGAAGGTTGCTTAGTAGCTTTATAGCGTATATAATAACAGCTATAAGCTGCAAGAGTCAGCTGCATAGTGCGCTATGGAACCCTTCTGCAGCTGCTATAACCCTAAAGGGGCCCCTTATAGACCTTATTTAATAAGTCCAGTAGAGTTGCATAACAGCGCAAATTATTTCTTTGAACTGCTTTTTCCACTTCTTAAGCACCATAAAAAGTGAAAATTACAACTGACAGCTGAAATTGGCACTAATTGAGTGAACGAATTTAACATTCATCATTCATCCACTCACTCTGCATTGAGCAGTCTGCGGCGAAAATTGCAACTTATAGTGAAATATTTAGCTGCTAGTGTTTAAAATGTAAGTATTGTATTTTATATTACTTGTATGAAGTCTTTAGATAAATATGCTTATGGCAGCGTGTAGTGCAATATTAAAATGGCGGAATAATAGTGAATAACTTATACGATCTCAGTTACGCGGCTTGTGTAGGTGAAGAACATTGGCAAATTTAATTTACTGTGAAACGTGTATGGTGTTTTATCAAAATAATTCATGGGCCCTCAATTAATTAAAGATTCTATGAAAATCTAATGAGTTTGTAAACGCGAATTCAAATATTTTAACCAAATTTTGGTAAGTATAATGCTGATTTATGTTAATTTATGGATAACTAACGATAACATGATATTTCCGATCATCCTAAGCTGTGCAGTGTGTTGAAATAAACTAAAATATAAGTACTAATCTAGTAATTGTCTCAGATAACCTAAAAATGCTACCACAAAATGGCGTTGATATTGTAGCAGCCTTAGGTTCTTTGTTTCGCTACTGTAGCCCTTTAATGCAGTGTTAAGCGACAAAAATCACTGTTCAGAAGCTCCTATTGCCATTGAAGCTGCTAAATTATCTGCTCTAGAACTTCAAGTTCCATACAATGTCCAATAGAGTGAATATTATATCCTAAAGTGTTAATTTTATACGATTTAAAGCTTGCACCTGCATTGCAGCACCTACTATGAGGATAAAAACGCAAAGCTAATTGCAGATGGCGCCACCAGCGAATGTTCCAAAAGAGACCAATGAGAAGACGCAAAACTGATATTGACATTGACATTGACAGATTACTGACCAATCACAGGAACCTGACCAATACCTAATATTAAATTCATTGTAATGATAATAATTCCACCGTTCTTCATATTAGAATACTAGACTAGATATATAATCTGTAGTTCTTCATTTTATTTAAAAGTTATTATTTCCTGCCATAAAGCACTGCAGACCCCATAGTAGTTCTATAAATAGGAATTTTACGAGCAGAAGAGCTAATAATACCTCTTATGCATAACAAACATTCTAAGACGTCAATAAGTCACAATTTTCTATCTTATGCAAATCATCGTGGCAAAACATGCCACGGAAGAACTCAAAGTGCTAATAGACATACAATTATATCTACAATGCAGTCTATGGTGGTATAAAATGCCAAGTAAGACCACGATGCGACCTAAAGTGACAAAAAAGATCCTAATCTAACTATTATACAGTTCACGGTGCCATAAGGGTCGCAAATATCCCTTAGATTTTTGCTGCAGCCATCAGCGATAATTTTACCTGTTATAGAACTCGTGCCTAATTAAAACTCCCTTATGCCACCCTTATAGACATTGGAACTGTAAGAGAAGCTGCAATTTTCACTAATGTGTTAGTTGGGTTAGGACGACCACCTCGATCAGACAATTAGTATGGGAAATACTTAATACCCATACATACCTTAATTGTAAATTTAATGATATAAATAATTAAAAATATACAGAAAAACTACTTAATGTTTTATTTATTTTTAAATGTTTTACAATATGTATGAAGGGATCCACGTCGGCGCCGCCCATGATGAATTTATCGATATCGATTTTATCAGGAACTACATGTGACCATCCCTATTGTCTATTCTTGTGCTATTGGCTACCCTGACGTATTTAGAAAATTATGACGTTTAATATTCGCTGGGTTGGTAGTGATATTTGGATCAAATAGGTTCCATAAACAAGTATGGAAGTCTCTTAGAACGCTAGTGGTTATCTACTCAGTGTTTTCGTGTTTTCGATATATATTTTCCGTAGTCCTTTTCTTTCAGTAAAAAGCAGTGAAACTGGGTTTAATGCACATCGCATATAAGAATAAAACCAAAAAACACATTGGTACGTGGTGGGATTCAAACCACGACCTCCTGCACAGAAGGCCGCGGCCAAGTGAACAAGGATATTTTTTGCGTTCAGTGGCCGAAGAAAGGTACTCAATTGGTTTACAGAGTCTTTAAAGCTTGAACGGTTTGCAATTCCATGTTAATTTTGTTACTAGGGTGACGCACGCGAGAAATGGAATATAACAAATAAATACATTATTACCAGGTGTCCTGGGGTAGTTTATTATGTTCAGTTCACATTAGGTAAATCGTTTTTCTAGGTACTAAGTACTCTGCACTTCTTTGCCCATTGAAGATCTGGTATCTCGTACTTCTGTGGGCGAACTCAACGTTCTTGCTTAAAGTCAGTCATCTATAAGTCGTAGTACGGCAGAAGAATGCACATCAATCATAGAACAGCAGACTCCAGAGTGGATAAAGTTCCCGTTGACAAGAGTATGTAAGGGCCGGATGATGCAAGAGTAAGATTATTAAACCTCACTTACCTGTCTATTCTTCTTCAGTCGTAAATTCAGTGTAGTGTTCAGTACCTATGTTTTCAGTAGTAAGAAGGTACTACATACATGTACCAAGTATATGACAGAGGATTCAAGTAGTCAAATCCAATAGCATGATTTTAAAACACTCTTACTTCAATCCCCTAGACTTATCCCGTGGGGTCGGGTACCTAATCTAGGGGTTTTATTGAGGGTGCTGGTTTCACGCAAAGCGTCTACCATCTGACCTCCACAACCCAGAAGGGAAACCAGACCCAATCCTAAATTAGGCTTTTGCCAGGTTAGTGGCCAACCCAGCCAGCTGTCAGGGTTTTCAAGCCGCCAATGCTAAGCAATGGCCTCTGATATGGTTAAACGATCAATAATATCTACGATATTAACCGGAACCAACGGCTTAACGTACCTTTCAAAGCACGGAAACGCTTGAGTTGTTATATCACCATCGGTCATCCATCCATGGCCTGGCCATGGCGATTGTTGCTCAACATCGTTTCCGGAATGAATAAATACTAACCATTTGACCAACGAACGCTCCACTCGAACACTACTCACTAATTTGTGAATAAATTTATCAATTTTAAAAACTATTTATCTGATTTTCAGGTTTCATGACATGTTTTGGATGCTTTATACGTAGGATGCAGTAGACGAAATGCATATTGGCATCTACATTTCTCCCATAAACCACGCCAAGTTAAGTCGTTGATTCCGCTTGCTGTCTTTGATAGTGATGATTACAGAAACCATGTCAACGGCATTACATACATACATATAATCACACCTCTATCCCTAATGGGGTAGGCAGAGCGTAAACGACCTAAAAAACCCGTCACGTCTGACAAGTTTTGAGGGTTATTCCAGATTGAACTGTATATTGCTATAGTGACAGGTTGTCAGCCCATCGCCTAAATTAAAAGCTGTGCCAGCATGGAAGCTGTGCTATAAGGTGGTTTATAAAGTCTGTCATCAGGGTTCATCGGGACACTAGACACTATACTACATAGACTCGAAACCCACACGAAAAGCAGAAGAAAAATAGGTGGTTAAAAACTGACACTGATGGTAGATTTAAAAACCCACACGAAACAAGATTATTTTTCCTGTGTGAATAATAAAATTAACTCCTTATTGCATTTTATAGGCGACAAGCTTTATCCCCTACTGGCGCGGCTGATGACCCCTCATCCATTGCCAGCTCCTGGCGCTCGCCCGAAGAGAGGTACAACTGTCCACATGCACTAAGCAGAGCCACAATTGAGATAACTTTCGGTGTTTTAAAAATATAGACTACGATGCCTTTATCGTCACCGTATATTCGTCTGAAAAGGCAGCACAAATAATAATATTTAAATAACTATCCCTATACTATTGTTTTTCAATACAGTCCTATGTACAATTTATGAATAAAACCTTTTTTTTTTACTGTAGACAGATTATTTTTATTTTAAATTAAAATGAGTTTGATGCAGTCATTATATTTTTCTTAATTTTAATTTTTAGTACAATAAAGACTATGCAGGGATTAAAAATGTTTAACCTACTCATAAAATTAAACAATTTTACCAAAAAACTTAGGTTAATAAAAAGAAAAAATATATGAGTGAGCAACCCTAATACAAATATTTACACCTTTATCCCTTATGAAGGTGGAGTTCAGAAGTCTGAAAAGCAGCTAGTATATTTGGTTTTGTTCAAACGAACGGATACTTTTCCGTGTCTAGTTTCCAAAGCCATAAAATTTACAAAAAAAAAGAAAAACCTTTTCAGACTAGCAACACCGGTCTCTATATTTAGCGATGTCAAATAATTAAAATTTTAGTTTTGACATGGATAAAAAAGGCTATTCTAGGTAGAATGTCAAAAAATTAAAAGTTCAAATGACATAATTAAATCTCGTAAAATTTGATCAATTTGCGTCAAACTGGCTTATTTTTAGCAGCGGTTAAAATGGTGCCGCTTAAATTTAGTTGTGTCAAATTGCCTAAAAATTTGGGGTTCAGAATCGAAAAATATGATAAGTGGTCCTTAGATTTGTGTGCAAAGTGGTACGTAAACGTGCAGCAGGAGGGTATACTTACGAGGCTCATGGAAGAGTAATATAAGTGAGGATAACGTCGTGGCTGCTGGTAGTGGCCCACGAATGGTAAATGTTTTTAAGAGCAATGCTCTACAGTTTTGGAATCACTTACGAAATCATAAATGTGCTTGCTTGAATGTTATACACTAATACACCAACACGGAACAACAAACGCCTGTTTCCAGAGTCATTTTTGATGGGAAATGAAGTCACTTGCTTTCCAGAGTGATATGGTGATTTGTGTTCATAAAGTACCTATGTGATTTTATAAGATTCAGAATGCATTGGAAATGCCATATACCTTCTTCAGGCACAGTAGATGGAATGAAATGAAAAAATGATGGAAATAAAATACACAGACCATCAATTTATTCACCCAACAGCTCCATGCAACCTTTTTTTACAACCATTCTTCAATAAAAAGTATCTTACAGCATTAAATTTCAAGTGATATAAGTAGCGTGTATTCTATCCAAGTCTATCCAAGAATTCTTTCCTTCTGTTCTCTCTAGTAAGGGACATAATACTAAAAGGGGGTAAAAGGGATAGTAAAACATGGTGTAAAGAACAGTAAGCACGGTGTAAGGGACAGTAAATCAGGGTGTAAGAGACAGTTATGTATAGTGTAAGGCACAGTAAAACGGGACCGAGACAAAAGGCAAAATTTTCTGTAGGTATTAGTCATTTTCATCTTATTGCCATGCTGAGTGCTGGGCTGTACCTACTAGAGTCATTTAAAAACAGAATGTAAGTACCCGCTGCTTCTCTTCTATGGCAGACAATAAATTTGACTCAAATTTCTCGGAACATTATCATATTTCTTGGAACTATAATTATATTTCTTGGAGCTATGATCATATTTCTTGGAACTATGAACATAGTTCCTTGGAGCTATGAATCATAGTTCTATTAAATAAACCTAAAGCGAAGCAGCTGGCACATTCTATATTTTTAAAATGATTCTAGTCCATGGCATTAAGATTAAAATAACTAATAAATTATTTTTATCGAAATCTTTGTTTTTTATGTTGGAAGAGATTAACTCCCAAAACTTGGTTTATAAGAAAGAATTACTAAGAAATTGGTAAGTAACAGTGTAAATAATACGTTAAAAGAATTATTACTGAGTTAGTTTATTAAAATGCTTAAACTGGCGCAACCATTTTATTTATTTATTTAAAGAGAGTGGTAGGCACTTTGGCCTTTGTGATGAAAGTGAGAGAAAACGAAAGAGACCAGAGACTAGGTCATGGGGGTAGCCTTTCCATCGGGTGGCCGCGCGCGCGCGTGCTGGGGCGCCAGCTCCTGGATGTGAGCGAATTCTGACGCGTCCGCCCGCGCGGACATGTCAGTGGCAAGACGACTGATGAATATATCGACTCTCCATTTTGAGTCCTCTGGTAATGGTATCGTTCCTCACATAGCGACTGGACGAAATCGAAGATGGAGCGAGCTCACCCAGAAGATGCCTGTTCACTCTAACTTTGAAGTGTATGCATTCGGAAACACAAACGCTGGTAGTGAGTTCCACTCTTGTGCTGTGCGCATTATGAAAGAGTTTTAGAAGCGTTTAGTCAGAGAAGCCTGGAAGAGATTGCCACTTAGCAATAAGGCCGCCTATATGTACACTAATATTCTTTATTTGTTGTTTCTGTATGTGTTTTATTAAGTGTGCAATAAAGTATATTGTATTTGTATTGTATTAGTCAGTAAAATACGCCAACAGTTTCTAAGAGCGGCGTTCTGTCTTTGTACAGAATGTAAATACTCATCAGGTCAGGTCCTTCAAGGCATGCGTGTATCTCATAATTACTGCACGTTACTTTAAAATGAAAGTACTGGGTTTTATGTAAATAAAACAACAGTATAAATTAAATTAATTTTATTTGTATGAGTTTTATCTGAACCACCTAGTCTAAACTGGAGCGAGATTAGAAAAAAACTAAACCGAATAGTATAGGCTAAATGTGGTATTCTCCGCTTATTTTGTATCGCGCCATGGTTTCTTCAGCCAACTGCATTATTCTCATTCACATACTAATTATTACACATTTTGCTATACATCTAGGTTCTTCGTCGCTTCGTCGTCTGAAAAAGAAATAAAAAAGAAATCAGATCTCTACCTTATTTAAATACCAAAGTGAAAACATTTTGTAGTTAGGTAAATCTCATGCAGGCCTAATCACCTGCTTATCTTTGTAACGTAAGAATTTTCTAATAAAATTTCTTACATGTTTCTTACATGAAGATTTTTAGGTTAGGTCTCTTAAAATTCTTGATACCTCCTTCCTTTCACACACATACATAAAAAACCGAGGTATATTCACATCTAATTATCTGTAAAATTGTAAACAAACTATTGGACTTGGAATTAACACTAGCTGCTGAACACATACACACTTATTGCGCAACCTGTAAGCGCGGTACTACCACGGTCGTTTTTGCCCATAGCCCTTGCAGCAAGGTTGTCATGCTAAGCAGGTTTTCAGCAGTTAAATGTTAAAAAATTACAACAATTGTTGAAAGATTAATTAATCCATTTGTACCTGTTATCTCCCAATAAGTTATTGCGGTGGACTCAGCCTGTTCTCTGAACACTGCCATGTAGCACTTGGAAGACCAAGCCTTCTCTTGTCTGAAGACTGCCAGGCAAGACCATGTTTAGATTATGTTGATATCGGCTTTTCTTTTTATTTGTTGAAATTCTTTGAGTTGTCTTCAAAATTATGCAGGATCTTTCAATCTACAAAGAGTTAAAAGTTCAGATCAATATACTAATGCATATTCAAAATTAACAAAACGATTTGCTACAACTTAGTACCTATCCTTACCTTTTTAACTACAGCAACTTGCTTGCTATGATATCTCGTTTTTGCTCGTGGATTTCTTCAGGAGTAACTCTTTTTGGGGGGTCCGTATTTTCTCAATATGCCATCTGGACGACACAGTTCGTTCTATGGGGCCTCTGACTTATTACTTGAATTCAAATACGATACATTAGGTTTGGGGCTTAGGTGGCATGTTATATCACGCCACCGACGCGGGGGGCTGAAGAAACTGGTGGCCTTCAACTAGCGGCGGCTTGTTTCTGCCCAATGTTTCTGCCGGAACTACATTTTCATGTTGTTCTGCTCAAGAAAATCATGGAAACTACCATGAAAGGGTTGCTTTAAAATGTAAACAAACATAAACGCAAAGAGTAACGTAATAATACCTATCATACACATGGACCTTGACTTGATTGACAGTTATTACGAAGGGTGGATGACGTTTAGTGTTTTTCGGAAACACTTATTTTCCAGGAAATGAACGAAACCTTTTCCGTCCTAGGCGAAAAACTGTTCCAAGTCTAGTTTCCAGAGCGATAAAACTGATAAAAAAAAGAAAAACTTCTTCAGACTAGCAACACCACAGGACTATTATGTCAAATGTTTAAAAAATGTGGGTTCGCCTGGAATAGCCTTTAGTTATGTCAGGTTATGTCACCGGTTAAATTTAATTTTAGTTTAGCGATTTTGACATTGACACATTTATAGCGGTGTGCACCCAGAATTGCCCTCATAATGCCCGTATTTATAATCAGCTCTCAAGAGTGACAGCGAGTTTGAGTTCGTATCAGAAATGTCATTTCAGTACAAAATGGTCTGTCAAATCCATACTTAATATTGCTCTCAATCTTGAGATCGCTTTATAAATACGAGCCTATGACTTGTTCCTAGAGAAAAAAATATGTAATGCCAAAGATTAATAAAATGTAAAGAGCTGCAAGCTTCGAAAGTTTCCGCACTTCTTTATTCTGATTACTTGTCATATCAATCAAAATTTACAAAGAAATGGTACTAATTTGCTATCCTTTAATTCATATTTATTTTTCTATAGTTGTAGAAATTTTCCGTAAATTTATATATGTCTGTCGCAATTTATTTTGCTTCCTTAGCCAATAGTTTACATTAAACTTGTATGTGCTTGGATGGCTACAACACGTTTGTTCCAGTTAACTCGATTTATAGTTCTCCGCTGAAGTTAGTCCTAGTCTCAAGACAATTGTATTGTACAAGCTGGTTTTGTTCTCTATTGAGTGTAAAATACGAGTATATGACTTTAAAATGATGTAGGTAGTACCTCTAATTGTAGGTATGTGTAATTCTTCCGTACTAGCAGGCGTATCAGGCTCGTATTTATAAAGCGATCTCAAGATTGAGAGCAATATTGAGTGCGGATTTGACAGGTAATTTTGTACTGGAATGACATTTCCGATACGAACTCAAACTCGCTGTCACTCTTGAGAGCTGATTATAAATACGGGCCTCAATGTTGCAAAACCATTGACGCTGTTTCTACTCCCCAAGCCGTAAAGGATACATGAGTGATTTGATTGTATTTATGTATGTCCCAATGTATAAAACTGTCGAGTAAATAGGTCAAACATACATAAATCACGCTTTTATCCCTAATGGGGTAGGCAGAGCGTCAACGACCCAAACAAAGGTCGTTAAGCCTCGTCTGACAAGTTTCGAGGGTCTTTAAGATAGATCTGTATATATTGCTGTATAGTGACAGGTTGTCAGCCCATCGCATAAATTACAATATACTGAAACCCTCGAATTCCTTAGCTGGTTTTTACAGCATGCCCGGGAGGAGATGCAGCTGGCACATTCTATGTTTTTCTATCGCTCCCAGTCCAGCATGGAAGAATATAAACATATAGTATAAAAGAATTTTCGTGTCTAAAAACTTTAGTAAGTGCTTAAATATTCTGTTTTAGGAATAGGGGAAGGGGGCCCAAAGCGGGCACCTTACCGGAAAATTAAAAAAAATATAGTTTATAAATAAGTTAAACCATTTATTTTTTTACCATAAGGTCCATAAATGAATACTTTAGAATGGTGAATGGTTGAATTTATCAAAAAATTGAAGTATATAATAATTGTAAACAAATTACTAAACGCCTACGATTGCCCGCTTTGCCCGAGGGAGGGGCCTAAAGCGGGCACTCGTTTAGGGCAAAACGGGCAGGGGTTGGGTAAAGTGGGCATGCCTACATTTTATCAGTAGAATAGCAATAATACTGACTTAAATATATAAAGAGTAAAAGAAAAAAGAATATTGATCAGGTTATGTATTTTAATCACATAATAGTTAGATAATTAAAATATTTAAACAAAGAACAAAACTTCTCAGGAACTTCCTACTTTTGGGTACAATATTATGTATTTTAATCACATAATAGTAAGATAATTATAAAATTTAAACAAAAAACAAAACTTCTCAGGAACTTCCTACTTTTGGATACAATTATTATGTATTTTAATCACATAATAGTAGATCATTACAAAATTTAAACAAAAAACAAAACTTCTTAGGAACTTCCTACTTTTGGATACAATATTATGTATTTTGATCACATAATAGTAAGATAATTATAAAATTTAAACAAAAAACAAAACTACTTAGGAACTTACTACTTTTGGATACGATATTTTATATTTTAATCACATAATAGTAAGATAATTATAAAATTTAAACAAAAAATAAAACTTCTAAGAAATTTCCTAGTTTTGGATACAATATTATGTATTTTAATCACATAATAGTAAGATAATTATAAAATTTAAACAAAAAACAAACGTTGTCCGTTTATATTTGTTAACCATCTGAAAAGAAAAAAACACATAAACTAAGGGTTAATATATTTTAGCCAACGGGGGTAAAGTGGGCACGTGCCCGCTTTGCCCTGCCCGCTTTGCCTTTTTCGACATTTTAAAAATTCGGAAGAATTCCAACCTCAAAATTTTGAGACACGAGGTTTTTAATGCAATCAAAATACGGCCAGATAAACACTTAATAACTAACAAGTTTTGATTAAAGGATTGGTAACACCAAAACAAAGAGAACACATGTAACATACCTTGCAATATTTTTCAAAAACCCGTGAAAATAATTTATTTGTCGCAGCTTGTACACGCGTGCTCGCAGGCGGACCGAGCGACTGACGCGGGGTGGGAGGGGCGCGGGGGGTACGCTCACGCGCCGGGAGCGCGCCATTATTTGAAATGGAAATACAGCATCGAGTGCCCTCTTTGGGCACTATGCCCTCTTTGGGCCCCCTTCCCCTACACTTCGAGAAAACGTCGCTCCAGAAAACCTTATTGAACAAGCAATTTACTAAAAAAAACTCTTCAAGAAGTTTTTTGAGGAAATCTGCTTAGTTGTTGGGGGGTCACAAAAAAAGATTGTACAGGAATTCACATTTGAATTTTGAATTTCCCTGTGGGCAGGAATCTGTATTTGTACGAGTATCTTTAAACCTATCTACTGGGTAATACAAACTCGAAGTTTGATTGGAAGGATCAATTTAAACTTTGAAATGTTCACTTGTAATTTAACAAATAAGCATTCAGACAATATTAGTAAAATACCTATAGTTAAATATCTATCTGTTATTTTATTATTCATCATTTCACTTCACCCATTGGACAAGGGATTCCCACAAATGAAGGGTTCCACATGGCAAGCGCAGTGAAAGATATAATTTTCTCAAAAATCGCTTCTTAGGCCCGTATTTATAATCAGCTCTCAAGAGTGACAGCGAGTTTGAGTTCGTATCAGAAATGTCATTTCAGTACAAAACGACCTGTCAAATCCGCACTTAATATCGCTCTCAATCTTGAGAGCGTTTTATAAATACGACCCTTATTCTCGGGACCTATTCCTTAGTATCTAACGCTTAATTGGTAATTTACGATACCCACGGGAAAAGATGCGACAATGCTCTTTAATACTTGAGTCAACAACGTCAGATTTTTGATAACACTAAATTAAAAATAAGTTTAACGCTGATTCATTCCAGATTGATTGGCATCACTAGTAATGCATCATCATGATCCTAAGTACAAACTCTTCAGTATATTGATGGTTCTCGAGTCACCGTCAAGAAGATAAATGAGGAATTAATTTACCCGAACTGATCTAAGCCTTCTACAAGATTGAAACGTGATTTCGAAGGCAAGGATTAAAAAGATTCATCTTATTGGGATTTAAAAATAGATTAAAAAACATTCTATTTAGGAAAATGAACGGAATTTTTTTTCATTTAATGAAGTTGCTTCTCAGCGACGGAAAATTTAAGCTTATTTTATGAACCTTTTGACACATTTTGAACCATTTGATAGAAAAAGTAGAAAATAACGAGATATTTAGAGAGAATCTTAAATTATTATTTACTATAGGAAGATTTTGTACCCAACCTCTTATTATTTTTGATAAAGATTTGATAGCAATTTTACGTTTCATTGACAAAATAATAAGACACATAAATTACAAAATTCTTGCATAAGTAAACAGTACAAAATTCCTTATCAAGAGATACTGCTTGACCCTGTTTGCAGCTAACAGGGAGCAAATAATTTTCCATAAAGATGTGACAGAAATCCTACGAAATTAGCTGGGATTATTTTTCATGTGGAAATGTCCTATCTCAAAACCGATCACTTTGCGCGTTATAACTCCTTGGGGACTTGCCCGGAGCCCCAAATTGTCCCCTGATAGCTTAACTTATGAACACAATCTTTATTTAGGCTGATGGTCTTGTTGCCAAGCCATAATAATAAAAAAAATAATATATAAGACCGTCTGTTTTATCTACCATACTACAAACAAAACACACAGCGTAATTTGTTTAGAAAGAGAAGTTGTTTATCAACTGAATGTAAAATGTAAAACCATTTACAGATTGATATGTAGATGAATCAACAAAAAAAAACTTGAAAAGTGTGGTTCCTACCTTCTCCTCCGGTAAAAAGGCCTGATTTTATTGTTTTATCATTATTGTTTCCAACCAAAGCTTTTATATCACTTTATAATTACAATGTACATCAGCTTTCACACGATTTTACACCCTTTGCCACTCAGTGAGTTGTTGCTGACATGTTCAGAACCACTGACAGGTGACTGAGTGACAGAGGCAAAAGTTTTTGTGCTTGTGATGTGTCACGTCTCACTTATGCATTCATTTGTTTTGTGTTCTATTGTTAAAAACAAAATGTTTGTTTTTTATTGTTTGAATTTGAAATGACATTGTAATTTAAAGAGTAAAATTTCCTTTTAACCTGTTAGGTATATTAATGTTAGGATTTACTTAAAAAACTAAGGCCTTTTTTTATCACCCACGGGTAAACATACAAGAAATGTGGTTCCTATAGAAATAAAACCTTGTGGTAACTATAGAAAGCTAGTAAGTAATTGGTAAACGAAATAAAATTATTCAAAAATAAATTAGTGGGTACCTGCTGTAGAAATAAAATTGTTAATGAACTAGATAAAACTAAGTCACGTGTAATATCTAGGACTTAACAAGTTAAAAAAGTTTGTTAAATTATTACGAGTAAACGCTCCAACTTAACGATGTCATAAACTTAACTACATTTACAAAGTTACAATGTCATTTCTATTTGTAAACGATTTTAATTACCTACCATACCAGCTGGTGTACAAACTGTGAAACTCATTGGGCGTTTTTACACTAGACGGCACGTCCACGGACACGGCAACGACACGGTATCGTTGACGATATCGTGGAAGAGATAATGTATGAAATCACGACACGTCTACGGCAGAACATTGATTCCCATCGGTATCGTCGCTGGCTTGTCAAAATCCATGATTGTGTTTTGTATTCGTACGCAGCATGCGCGTGTCTGTGTGCGCTCAGATTGGAACTAAGTAGGTGGACGATATACATACATAAAATCACGCCTTTATCCCTAATGGGGTAGGCAGAGCTTAAACGACCTAAACATAGATCGTTCCGCCACGTCTGACAAGTTTTGAGGGTTATTCCAGATACCTGTATATTGCTATAGTGACAGGTTGTCAGCCCATCGCCTAAATTACAATACTGAAACCCTCGAGTCCCTTAGCTGATTTTTACAGCATGCCCGGGAGGAGATGCAGCTGGTACATTCTATGTTTTTCTATCGCTCCCAGTCCAGCATGGAAGTAGTGCACGATATTATTGACGATATTACCGTCCTAGCGAAAAAACAGAGCCACGGTATCGTTGCGATTCCGTTACCGTGTCGTTGCCGTACTATCTAGTGTAAAAGCGCCCATTGTAAGCTCATTACAGAAACAAAGTTAAAATTACTTTGTAATAAGGGCATTTGGTAAGTAGAAGAAAAATAAGTGCTTTTTAATTACGGTTGTAATTTTCTTCAGTAAACGTCTTTTGCAAATTGTCGTAGAGTTTTGTTTATTTTTTCAGTAACTTGGTTTTAGCATTTTAAATGTACCTAAATACTTATTTATTAGGTACAACAAAAGAGATACCAGTTGTAATTGATAGGGACAACGTACTAGAAACTAATAATAGGAGTGCCGAGTCAACGCAACTGAACAACTTTCACCAGAATTTTGTTCAGTTTTTTTTTTTACTTTCTCATTCATAGTGACCACCTCGATCAGACAATTTGTATGGAAAACCGAATTTGAATTTCCTAATAGAATTTCCTGTTGAAAGTCGTTTAGTTTCGTTAACTGAGCAACCCCTATCAGTTTCTACGCTGTCGGTAATATTTATTTGTGAGGCTAGCGGCGGCGCAATTTTTTGCATTGTCACTGTCTGTACTTTTCGCCTCGTTAGTAACTCGAAGGACTAAATTGAGTCGAACTTGGCTAAGATCATTAGAACGAAAATCGCACAGTAATGATCCACTAAAAGAAGAATTAACCGCGTTGATCCTAGTCTCTGTCGCTATGAATTCTGAATGAACTGGGGTATCTTTGTTCCGAGATAATTAACAAGATTATGTAAGAAAAGATACTGTTATGATATTGAGTGCTGAAAGCTCTTTATCGGATAAATTTTTAATGAGAACCTTGAACTTCATTTGGGAACACTTCCTACGTCTTTCATTGCAAAATTTTCATTAGGTAATCTGAGCAAGATTCACACGTGTTAAATCCCTTTTCAAATGTATGTGACCGTCTTTAAAAATAAGATTCACATTGGTAAAGTTGTTTGTGTTAACGAACCCCGAAAGATTTTGATTTTGAAGCCATAAGATAACCTGATCGCATTCGTAATTCTATTTCGAAATCCAATTCTTTGTTCATCTCATCACTCAAAAATGTTCATTTATTTATAGCAAACAATACCTACAATTTAAAGTACAAGTAGTTGCAAAATTATACCAAAAGAAAATTAGATTTTATCTTTTTTTTATTGTGTACTAGTTTTAATATCCTATCCACTATTGAAATGAGAATTGCAAACAAGAATACAGAGCAACAAAAGCGAATGCCATAATAGCAGTGAACTTTGCAGAAACTCTTTTAAATAAGGGTCAGTTCACACTGGGAAGTGAAGCGACGCGACGCGGTGTGAAGCTGCTTGAAGATGTATTTCGTTGTACCAACAAGTGACAGGCTGAATCGTGCAGTTTTTTTTTTACATTTTGAATTCTGTTGTATATCCTTTTGCATAGTAATTAGAGTTTTATATTGTATTTTTTTACAGAATCGACGATGGAGCAAGCTCAAGCAGAATATGCATTTATCGAACTGGCACTCTCACGCACCGACGCATGTGTATCACGTATCACGCTTTTGAAAAGTGCGTGTCGCGTCGCGTCGCATCGCTTCTCGGTATGAACTGACCCTTAGAGGGGACAATGAGAACTCTTCTTGGTCTGAATGACCTACTTCCCCTAATCTTTGAGTCAATTGTCAACACTACAAGCGGGTCCTGCCTGATTCACAATTCTGAGAAATTGAAGGCATTACATTAGTATAATGCTTCGTATTATAGAAAGTAGGTCAGTAGTGACTATGACCAAACGTTTTCGCCGGTCATCCTGCAGACGGAACCATTTCCTGAAAAAAGTAGTTCGCAAACAGAGTAGTAAATTCTTTCATGCTTTCATAACTAATGTTTGTCATTGAGTCTGGGTGCAGCAAAAAACGTAAACTAAACGTTAACGTTAAATAAACCTGTTGGTTATCGTATCCTACTTGGTTGTGTTGATGTGATGAGCTTACAACTCATCACTACAACACTCATTCTTATCTGAAATATCTCGCTATAATATAGATAACTCGCTTAGAATAATTGATTAGATTTACCATTGCTTATTTTGCCAACCTCGCATTTCTGTATGATTTCTGTACTTCCTCATTCTCAAAAAGAATGTATTTTTTTTCTAATGAAGTTTATAGCGCAATGCTCTATTATACCTACCTTCTTTTCTTTTAAACTAGAACCCGCACGTGAATAAAACATCAAGCGGGTTTATGTCTAAAAAGACTTTGAGCTTCTGAATTTCGAAAGTTAAAAAAGCTCAAAGCTTTTGTACTATTTTTCTTTTTACTGTATCGCAATTTTAGGACGCAAAGTTGCTACAATATTTCAAAATGTAGGTATTCATAGATTTTGAGTTTCTTTGTAAATCGAAAATGCCTACAAAGTTTTTATAGTATAGGTTATTCTTAATGTAGGAAATAAAACTTTTTTATGTAATATGAAAAAAAAGAAATATTAAATACGCCTCGGGCAGGACTTGAACCTGCGACCTTCGGAATGCCGTTACATCGCTCTGCCAACTGAGACAACTTTTCAAGAAATATTGATTAAAAGCATACAAAATAATTGTAATAATCATCATCATCAGCCTGTATCAGTCCAGTAATAATATTGTACCATAATTCCTAACATTAGTTACGATATTCGCCAGAAATATACAACTGATTTGTGGTCGATTCTGAATACACAGCACACCTAGAGGATACCACTTGAATGTTTAATCGACATCAGTATTCAGTCAATTAGAACAGCTTAATGCAAACACGTATTCTAGGTAGTACGTGATTACAAAATAGGATTAGTTTATTAAACTACCTTTAGGCTACGGGAGAGTACCTATAGATACATCCTACTATGAACCCCAAATTCCTGGTTGCTGGTTTAATTATTTTGAAGATACGCATGTACTACACTCAAGGTTTTGGCTTTTAATAGGGTTTTTTTTTGCAAATTCCGTCTGGGGGAGTAGTACCCCCTTATTTGAAGGGCAAGGGAGTCAGGGAAATTACTGGCACATGAGACAATCTATCTTAAAGTCTCACGGTGTGCAACGCACTCTACTGTTCCACTAGGATCTAGTGGGATAGTGAGCATTATAGGCTACGGTGCTTAGTGCCTGATAGTAATAACGTAAAATAAAATAGAAAAAAAAAACTCTTGATACCACAAAAGAAAAGGAGAAGCAACATATTTTATTTAATATTCAAAGTTTAAACGCTTCAGAAACTCTAATGTCTCGATTACCTACATGCCAGAATGAAAAAAGTCCTGCCTGAAAACCAACAATAAAATTGAAAAAGTCAACATGATCAAAATATACGGATATCCCGGATATAACAACACCGAACTAACGAAACAAGAAAACTGTAACAGACAGATGTTTGAACTTCGTGTAGTTTCTTGTTTGACAAAATAACTTTTCAGTTCGTAACTGTATTTGCTACTGTACAACCTCTACGTACATCATTCACATTCTTCATTGAATAATTTTAGGTCATTTTATTTTCAGATCCATACGTTTTTTGTAGTGTAAATTTTTTTGTGGGTTATTCATAGGTAGTATCTACGTAATAAAATAAGTAGAACAATATTTAGCATATTGTTGCATTGCGCAATTCACTGAGAATAATGCGTTGCATACATTACTTTTAGTGAAAAACGCAGACACGAGACAGTATGGTGATAAAATAAATAATTTACGGTCAATGACTACCAGATTCTCCAAAAACTGTTGGCCTCTACCATAACATTAAATCTAGATGAGGTAAAATTTCCTCCAACAAATCCAATTGAAAAGTTGCCAGAAATGATTGGATAAAATATCCCAGCCCATTTTAGACCTGGATCGGATTTCCAGAACTAACGGAAACTTGAGTCTTTGTCAGAGTCTTTGTAATTGGTTTTACTTTGAACCATTTGAGAAGGTGATATAGTTAATTATCAATGTAAATACGCAGCTTATGATGATAAAAGCGATGGCAGTGGCAGAAACAGGGGTGCGTATACTAATCTTCTTTTAATTGGTACACACTCGCGAATACAAGATAACTATTTGTTGCTCGCTTCTGAGTTTAGAGAAACATTATGTGATTACTAAATAAATTTACCTACGGTAATTTTTTTCCAAAAGAGATGTGAATGTGGGTGTCAGAGCACTGGAGAAACCTAAGATAGAGCTGGAAGTAACGCACGACCTCTCACAAAATAAAAATCAAATTACTACTCAAAACAAGTATGGACCTAGAATAGAAGTGTAATTTGTGTTCGTCATATTATATTTCTTGTAGTTGCGTTATATTTCTTGAGAGTATTTTCTTTTTGGTTTTCAGCGCTATCGTCTTCTAAGTCAATGAACTGAGATTTTATAATATTAGACCTATTTAAGAGCCTTGCGAGACTCCCTTTGTAAGGTGTGATTAAAACCACAGAGCCCTCCATTAGCGATTATTTACTTTCCTCAAGCGGAAGAAACAAACCACGTGCCTTTATTGATTTTACTTACAATCAAGATTTAGCAGATTACTACACGAGTATCATGACGTCAATGATGTCAATCGCTTATCTAGGTCCACGTTCAGAGTTTTGGCTTCTATCCATGCGAAACTGCCAAATTAGTTTCGGTCGAAGGCGCCTTAATACACCCTTTGAGTACAAACAGTTTATCAGATACGGTTCGACAAAGCCTACTAGTTGTGGCAATTTGGCAATACAGTAGCAAGTTTAGCTGTAGAGAGTTTCATATACGCAATACCTGTACTTAATCACAATTTTGTTCACTAATTTTAGTTTTAGAAACTATTTCAGTTAGAGTTTTAAGAATAAATGTTTAACATTTTTAAACGGGTACTTTAACAAGTTTTAACAATAAAAGCATAGAATGCACTAGCTCCTACTTTCTCGGGTTTTCTCTATAAAAAGCAGTAAAGGTTGAGGCAAAATTTTATATTTCGAGCTGCAATGACGAACATAATAGACGTCTTGATTTCAGCCAATATAATGTTTGTGGAGTAAAAATTATTATTGGCCTTGTAGTCGAATATCGAATGAAAATTTTCTTGGAATTGATAAAATCAACGCACGTATAGTAAAAAACACCAATGCAATACGTTCCAGCGTAGTTTCACGACCCCCTTTAAAACTTTTAATTGGTAGTGTGGCATAGAGTCAGGCGATGTGTTGCATCGATAAGGTAAAATAACTGTATTTTTCATTCGGCTGATGTGATCGATGCACGGAAATATTTTAAAGGTGTTCTATAAATCGATTTAGGACTTTAAACTGATATTGGATTCTTGATAACAAAGTTTAGGTCTGTTATAATATAACTTGTGCAGTAATTTTTTTTTATTATTATTTGGGGCATAGTTCGTTCTTGTCTTTCTAAACTAAAGCAGCTCCAAACGGCTTATAAAATTTGAAAATCGATGAAATAAAAAGGCTTGTTTTTATTGCGAGAAAATATTTTCTTTAAAAGTATAAATACGTTTTTCCTAACAAAATTCTTTGTTATGACGATGATTTCAAAGAAACATTCATGCGGTAAATCTCTAAGATAATAAATACAAACATCAATCACGTGTAAGATTTGTAGGCAACATTATGTTAAGTTTCATATCCCGAAAGATAGCCTCATTTACATACATGGAGGTCGAATAGGTGTACCTAGGTCTACTTCTCGAGTGGGTTTCAAGTCGATTGACCCGATAAACCTTGGTGTCAAAATTAATAAACAATTAGTATCAGTGCGAGGATTTTAGTGTATTGCATTTCAAGCGTAAGGCTAATTAGCATAATATTATACGCTGCTGTAAAATCAGTTGTTATAGAGCTATCTCATTAACTAGAATGGAAACTTTAGCAATTTTGATCTAATCAATAATTAGGACAAAAGTAGATTAATAACTATTATTAGATTCTGTAAATTGAGCCGTCATCGATCACTATGTGTACATAATTTCTAATAAACGACACTGATCCAATTTTCTTTTGGTACCAATATGAAAAATAAAACAGTAAATTTAACCCATAAGCCATAAGCAATAAAAAAAAAAAAGAATATTTTAAAATATTGATGAGATGAGCTGCTTTATTTGTTTGTCTCTTGTTCAAGTTCATTTGCATATTTTCTTTGTGTTATTCTTGTCAAACGTCATAATATTTCTTTGATTTCTTATAAGTTTCACATATTTTGATTCTTTTAATATTCATCTTAACGAAATAAAAACATTGATAAAATAATATTTTACATTGACATGAATCTGAATTCTAGTCAATAATGGAAATGAATCTTGGAAAAGACGATGTCTTTTATAAAATATCTTCTACGTCAAGTAAACATCGTTGTTTACGTCAATGGCGACCGATCCAGAGACAACGACGAAATATTAAGCCAATTTTAAAATTCTTTTCCATTAGAAAGCTATATTCGCATAGAGGAACAAAAGCTAAGTTAGGCATCTTGCAAGAAAATACCAATCCCATTGGAAAAACTCGTAAAACTGGGGGTAATACCGCGATCAATAAAACTAGTATCAACTTAACAAACAAGTATCAACTAATCAAACTTGACTCTATGATCTTGCACATTGACCTTCTTAAAACTTCTTTGACATACAAAAATTCTGCTTATCTGTACTTTTTGAACTCACAACTCAACACGCTGACCAACAATAAGCACACTATCAGAACAACCATTTATTATGTCATCTGATCTATTCCATGTTCTTAACTTTCAGGGTTTTTCGTCCGAAATAGCCCGTCATATCCGCCAGGGGTTAGTTCATGTGTTCCGCTTTTTATATCTTCCAAAATTTTATTGTTTGATTTTTTTAAAGGAGGAAATTTTTATTAAATTATTAAATGAATTGTTTCATCATACTTAGGTCCTCTTTTTAAGACAAAGTAAAATTCTACTGAAACAAGAAAATAATTTTCTACCTACCTATAATATATTTTGAAAATAATAGTTAAAATACGCCCGTGTGATGCTGGGTTAGAATAGCATCACCTTATACTTCCTGCGGGTGTCGTAAAAGGCGACTAAGGGATAAATCCAGGGAATGGGCAGCAGCATTCCCTGTGGATAGAAAACTTCTACTGCGCTCACCAACCCGCCTGCCAAGCGTGGTGTGTAGGTATAGCATATACCCCCAATTTTGGGGAGGCCCATGTCCAGCAGTGGACTGTTGTGGCTGATGATGATGATGAAGTTGAAATACGAATCATAATGTAAACAGTAATGTAAAGAGTCGTATGTATAACATTGTTATACAAGGAGCATGGCTGAATAAAAGAACCGAAGTATTTTTTAGATTTGAGTACCAAGTGAAACTAACTTTCTAGGATTCACCCCTCAACGGCATGATGTTATCCTTATAGCCTTTGATGTTTCCAACATTTTCAATTTCCTTAGCTGTAATGTTGATATTTTTCCCCGACGTTTTGCCTGATTTTTTATTAAAGCTGCCCTATATCGTTCAGTTTGTCATAATTTTGGTACTGCTCAATTAGGTATTTAAAAGGCACTACACAACCTATACGGGGTGAGAGCGTCCAGAAACAGATAAGGGTTGCTTAGTCAATGAAACTAAACAACTTTTACCAAGTGTTTTTTTTTTTAACTCCTTATCTGGAATCGTTTAAGCTTCTTTTTCGACCACCTAACAAACTATTATAGTATTTGTGATATTCGATAATATTAAATCCATCGTATTTTGGCCACATTATGGGTCGTCGTAGCTGGCGTGGCCAAGGGCCTCTATTCTACTTTATCAAGAACAAGATATCATCAGCTGAGGGTCGATTGTTCGCCTTGTGTCCTACTTCTCGGCTATAAGGATTTAGAAGGACTAGGTGGGTACTTCCTCAGTAAGACCACACTGTCCCAGATGTTTTATACTTTATTTCAAGGCTGTAATTTTATTTATATTATGCTTTAAATAATAGTTATAATAAGACTTTTCTTCTATGTTATCTTCATTAGTACAGTTCAGGTATTACCTATTTGAGTTTTCTCGTATTGGTATTATTGTCAATTGAAGCAATACAGTCTTATTTTTTCAAAGTACTCTCAATATTTTTTGTCAGACATGCCAAAACCGCCTGTTAACACTCTACCTATCCTGTATGGAATACTGGCGTGACTAAATGTTTGTAAGGGTTGATTGTGCCATTTGTATCCCACTTGACGCCTGGAATCAAGATGGCTGCCATGGTTGCCCTGTTTGTAGGTAATTGTTGTTGTCGACGATCGACGAGTAGTCGAGTGTTTCGCTTCAACTGAATATCAAGGGCAGATGATTAGATTAGAAAATGTTACAGCGATTATACTGTCGTACTACGATTAGGCTTATGCCTGTTTTGGAATGACATATTGTTAATGGTCCATGTTAGTTTTTATTTGGGAAAGGTTTGCTCTTGATAGGATTTTAATTATTCACTTGTGACATTTTATGCTTTTAACGTGTTTAATTTTATACATGGAATGTTATTTTTATTTAAGATTATTGTAATTTTCGACGCAATTTTTTTTTTGCTATGAAATAAAGAAATTGAATTGAATTGAATTGAATTGATCCGTCTAGTCAATGGAGTAAAATCTGTCGACTATACCGGACAGCTTACCGCAAACTGACAGGGGTTGCTCGGTCAATGAAACTGAACAACTTTCACAAAAAGGTTTCATTGACTGAGCAACGCTATGAGTAGGCTTGCGGTAGGCTGTCCCTTACATCCGGTAGAGCTCAATCAAAAGTTAATTTACTCTCGTTTTGGTGAGATTTATATGAGTATGATCAACTAAGATCTGTACAGGAAGCGATAAAAATCGTTAATTCAAAGCTTTCTTATCTTATTCATTTTCTTATTTTATTCATTTTTTTTATAGAAATTCAAAAAAGATCCTTGCCTCGAGTTTTTTATTCTATCGCCCATTAATTATAACTGTAATGAAGCCCGCTAATTGGAATAAGGCGCTAAGACGGATAGACCTCATTTCCGAAACAATAGCGGAGTGTTTTGAGACCATTCTGCCACTTCAGAAGATAAAAGTGCTTTATTATCTTAAATTGAAGATTATCTAAGATATCTTGTAGAATCAATGATTAATAAAGTTGAATATTATTTAAAATCAATATTAATCACGAAGTCTCGTTTAATGCTTCCGGAACAGATGTTTCTAGGGCGATCACGCGTCAAAAAGCGCAGCATAGGATGGTTTATAAATGTATTTTTGAAAAAGTTTCCTTTGACAAAAAAATAATGACATTAAAAACATAATACAGTAAAATCAGTTTATTATTTGTTTTTGCAATTCCAATTTTGTGTTGCATCGGATCAACTAATACCAATCTAAAGTGAGATAAAAAGGTAACACTATCCCGAGCTAAAAGCAATTTATAATTCCAGGAATGAAAAGTCATACTAAGAGCGCTGGCCTTTAAAAGTCTACAGTGTAGTGGCACAGCAAAAATAAATGTCAGTAAAGAGCCAAGCGTGAAAGGCTCTATGGCCTTTCTGATTGTCGAAGAACACGAAACCCATCGGTATGTCGTCAATAAGAGACCTTTCATATTTAGGCGTTTTCCACGGCGTTTTAGTAGGGATCGAAATAATTTTCAAAGCGAGTGACAATTTCATCTACATAAGCTCGATAATGCTCGCTTTTATTTATAATACTTAGCTCGTGTGTTGCCGTGTTTGTATATTTTCATATCTTCCCATGAGCATCGTAAATGCCAACCTATAGATATAACTTAAATACAAAAAAGGGGTACCTGATTCTCTTTGAATATTAGATCTCGCACTGCTAGGTATGGCGGCGTGACTGGTCGCTCGGGGGAGGCTATGATTATGAGGATGTTTTACTGTTCCTCCCTTCAACTGTGGTAATAGGCAGTCAAAGCCAGCTTCTTTGATCTTGTAGTAAAAGGGAAACTTCGGAACGCGACGAGACTAACTAAGCTCTAGAAAATTAACCTTTCACGCTTAATATTGGCTGCGCAAAAATTTACACTGAAGGCAAAAAATCTATACAGGGTGTAAAAAAAGGTACTGTGTTCCTTTAAATCACATGTTCTGCTGATGATACAAAAAAACTTTTTTTCAAAGCACAAAAAAAAGATACTCTCAATTACAATTAAGTATGGACTGGACATGGCAAAATTTTATTTTTATAATACCTAAAAGTGACGAAAAATTGCCAGATTAAGTTTAAGACTTTTACGTAAAAAACTTTATGTTTGTCCTTTTCTAGCAAACTGTGTGAATTCATCCGTCTAAAATTTTTGGAATAGCAGATTAGATTTCATATTTTTGCACTGTGTACACCATGTACAGTTCAAAGGTTAATAAAATGTAATTTGATGACAGAAAGCGTCGGAATGTTTTTAATGGTCATCATAAAAAAGTAAGTATTGATATAAAATAACAAAATATAGGCCTATTTTAATAAGTAAGTACCTTTTTACGTTCTCGGCTTTTAATCGATAAAGTTTTAATTGAAACATATTATAAGTGGTTAGAATAACATGAGCTTCATTATGTGCGTGCAGGGTATGAAAAATATATATTAATTGATAATTACTTTTTCAGTAAAATAGTTACATCTAAAACACTACGCAAGCTAAGTATTTGCACCGTGTGCAAGCACCTTTAGCCTCTTTGGTAAAGACGTTATGCGTTACGCGACAAAAAGTAATAGAAATCTTCGAAATCTTTTTGTATGTAATTTAAAAAATATTTTACAAAAAATTCTGACTTTAAAATTGTTGTTTCGTTGGTTTTGAGCTTTCTGAATTTAAACGACGTAGTGTTTTAGATGTAACTATTTTACTGAAAAAGTAATTATCAATTAATATATATTTTTCATACCCTGCACGCACATAATGAAGCTCATGTTATTCTAACCACTTATAATATGTTTCAATTAAAACTTTATCGATTAAAAGCCGAGAACGTAAAAAGGTACTTACTTATTAAAATAGGCCTATATTTTGTTATTTTATATCAATACTTACTTTTTTATGATGACCATTAAAAACATTCCGACGCTTTCTGTCATCAAATTACATTTTATTAACCTTTGAACTGTACATGGTGTACACAGTGCAAAAATATGAAATCTAATCTGCTATTCCAAAAATTTTAGACGGATGAATTCACACAGTTTGCTAGAAAAGGACAAACATAAAGTTTTTTACGTAAAAGTCTTAAACTTAATCTGGCAATTTTTCGTCACTTTTAGGTATTATAAAAATAAAATTTTGCCATGTCCAGTCCATACTTAATTGTAATTGAGAGTATCTTTTTTTTGTGCTTTGAAAAAAAGTTTTTTTGTATCATCAGCAGAACATGTGATTTAAAGGAACACAGTACTTTTTTTACACCCTGTATAGATTTTTTGCCTTCAGTGTAAATTTTTGCGCAGCCAATATTAAGCGTGAAAGGTTAATTTTCTAGAGCTTAGTTAGTCTCGTCGCGTTCCGAAGTTTCCCTTTTACTACAAGATCAAAGAAGCTGGCTTTGACTGCCTATTACCACAGTTGAAGGGAGGAACAGTAAAACATCCTCATAATCATAGCCTCCCCCGAGCGACCAGTCACGCCGCCATACCTAGCAGTGCGAGATCTAATATTCAAAGAGAATCAGGTACCCCTTTTTTGTATTTAAGTTATATCTATAGGTTGGCATTTACGATGCTCATGGGAAGATATGAAAATATACAAACACGGCAACACACGAGCTAAGTATTATAAATAAAAGCGAGCATTATCGAGCTTATGTAGATGAAATTGTCACTCGCTTTGAAAATTATTTCGATCCCTACTAAAACGCCGTGAAAACGCCTAAATATGAAAGGTCTCTTATTGACGACATACCGATGGGTTTCGTGTTCTTCGACAATCAGAAAGGCCATAGAGCCTTTCACGCTTGGCTCTTTACTGACATTTATTTTTGCTGTGCCACTACACTGTAGACTTTTAAAGGCCAGCGCTCTTAGTATGACTTTTCATTCCTGGAATTATAAATTGCTTTTAGCTCGGGATAGTGTTACCTTTTTATCTCACTTTAGATTGGTATTAGTTGATCCGATGCAACACAAAATTGGAATTGCAAAAACAAATAATAAACTGATTTTACTGTATTATGTTTTTAATGTCATTATTTTTTTGTCAAAGGAAACTTTTCAAAAATACATTTATAAACCATCCTATGCTGCGCTTTTTGACGCGTGATCGCCCTAGAAACATCTGTTCCGGAAGCATTAAACGAGACTTCGTGATTAATATTGATTTTAAATAATATTCAACTTTATTAATCATTGATTCTACAAGATATCTTAGATAATCTTCAATTTAAGATAATAAAGCACTTTTATCTTCTGAAGTGGCAGAATGGTCTCAAAACACTCCGCTATTGTTTCGGAAATGAGGTCTATCCGTCTTAGCGCCTTATTCCAATTAGCGGGCTTCATTACAGTTATAATTAATGGGCGATAGAATAAAAAACTCGAGGCAAGGATCTTTTTTGAATTTCTATAAAAAAAATGAATAAAATAAGAAAATGAATAATATAATAAGAAGAAGCTTTGAATTAACGATTTTTATCGCTTCCTGTACAGATCTTAGTTGATCATACTCATATAAATCTCACCAAAACGAGAGTAAATTAACTTTTGATTGAGCTCTACCGGATGTAAGGGACAGCCTACCGCAAGCCTACTCATAGCGTTGCTCAGTCAATGAAACCTTTTTGTGAAAGTTGTTCAGTTTCATTGACCGAGCAACCCCTGTCAGTTTGCGGTAAGCTGTCCGGTATAGTCGACAGATTTTACTCCATTGACTAGACGGATCAATTCAATTCAATTCAATTCAATTTCTTTATTTCATAGCAAAAAAAAAATTGCGTCGAAAATTACAATAATCTTAAATAAAAATAACATTCCATGTATAAAATTAAACACGTTAAAAGCATAAAATGTCACAAGTGAATAATTAAAATCCTATCAAGAGCAAACCTTTCCCAAATAAAAACTAACATGGACCATTAACAATATGTCATTCCAAAACAGGCATAAGCCTAATCGTAGTACGACAGTATAATCGCTGTAACATTTTCTAATCTAATCATCTGCCCTTGATATTCAGTTGAAGCGAAACACTCGACTACTCGTCGATCGTCGACAACAACAATTACCTACAAACAGGGCAACCATGGCAGCCATCTTGATTCCAGGCGTCAAGTGGGATACAAATGGCACAATCAACCCTTACAAACATTTAGTCACGCCAGTATTCCATACAGGATAGGTAGAGTGTTAACAGGCGGTTTTGGCATGTCTGACAAAAAATATTGAGAGTACTTTGAAAAAATAAGACTGTATTGCTTCAATTGACAA
>JARACY010004287.1:0-27701 GCA_029255725.1 Scrobipalpa atriplicella | reverse complement strand
ATGATAAGGGTTCCTTGTTGCCGCCCGAAACCCGACTCATTTTTCACCTATTGACATTGAAGTACTAGAATATAAATACAACTAGATCATATACCTTGTATTAGTTCGATAGAAGTGAAAGGGGCCTAAAAATTTTTTTATTAATGTTTTTGAAATCTCAAAGAAAATAGTTAATTTCAATTAAATCACTAATAGTAGCAGATGCCCAAAAGCAATTGAAAATTTTGGATACAATAACACATTCAAAATAATATTAATTAAAATATACTCATTTGTTGAAGTGTTGGTGACAGTTTAATAATAGTATAGATTTTTATCATAATAATCTTGCTATAACTGCAATAATTATGATAGCCTATTGACCTGACAATAAGCATAATACCTATTTACATAATTGTTATTACGTATGTTATCTCTTCATAGCTTCATGAAAAAAATACAAAACAAAACAACCCATTTTTGAGTTTTATGGTTCTCATCATGGTAAGCCAACTACGACGGATAAATTTTACTTTACAGATACTTAAAAAACAAACATTTCATTAAACAATTATTGGTACAGTTAATGTAGTTACATCAAATTAATGCAAGAATCGTTCACTCATATGGGCTTTTCTGTGATCATTCCTTCCCCACAACACCCAGCCCTGGCCTGGACTCTTGTGGGTGTCTTCCACTGGCTCATCATCAGCAGACATCAGCTGAATAAGGAACATCCTTCGAGGCCTGTCAGATAAGTTCATGTAGCTACCATGTAGCAGCAAGTAGGAAAACACAACGATGTCTCCAGCATCACAGACTATTGGAGTAGCACCTTCCAATGGGTATTTCTTCGGGTCTTGGTAATGGAAAACGTGGTCAATGTCGTCACTTTTAGGACCTACGTCCTCTAGAGGGCCTAATTTGTGGGAGCCAGGGTACACACACAGTCCACCGTTTTCTGGAGACGCCGGGTCAACACACAAGAAAGCAGCAACCATTGAATGCTTCTTATACGGGAAATAATGGTAGTCCTGGTGCATTAAATACGGGGCTCCTTTTCCAGGAGGTTTGCTGTGGGCTTTAGTGTGGTGAAGACAGATGTTTGGAGTGCCCATGATGTCTTCGAGAGCTTCTAGAAGGTTCTTGTTGTGAAGAGCGTGAGCAAAGATTGCACTATGGAACTGCAGGTTATGAACCGAATGTACAGAGTAGTCTTTTTCTTTGGCGGCTTTTTTCATATCTTTACCCTCCCAAGCGGCTTCCATACCAGGGTTATTCTTCAGACGGAAGAGTCTATCGTATTCTTCAGAGATTGTTTTCATTTCTTCGTTAGTGAAGATGTTCTTTAACTTGATGAAGCCATTGTCCTTCCAGAACTGTTTCTGCTCCTTTGTAAGACGCACCATGCTGTATGTTTTTGAGGAAACTGTTTACAACCTGCAAAAGAAGTGAAAGGACTTGTAAAACAATTAATTTGTAAAAATTCTTCAAAAATAGGAGTATCCTTGCACCGATATGTATTTTTTCAATGATTTTTATGTTGTATTATTTGGTAATAATGGCCTATCGGATTAAGGCCCGTATTTATAATTAGCTCTCAAGAGTGACGGCGAATTTGAGTTCGTATCAGATGTGTCATTTCAGTACAAAATGACCTGTCAAATCCATACTTAATATTGCTCTCAATCTTGAGATCGCTTTATAAATACGAGCCTAAGATTACATTTATGATTATTAATGACCTTACATTTGCAAACAACAAGTTAAAATTATCACACACGCACCTTTACAACAGTGTTGACTGACACGTAAAGATCCACCCTCTATGAGTGCGAATTGTAATCTAGAAATAGTAAGATATGTCGTTCTTATATATGTTACGGCTAATACCCGAAGTGCGGCTACACCTAGTTTTAGCCGGTTAGAACTAGGTGTAGCCACTTACTCTTGGCTAAACCTAGTATTAGCCGATTGTTTTCGGGTAAAACTAGGTTTAGCCTTCATCATGCCGGCTACAACTAGGTCCAGCCATTCCCTGTTGGCTAAAACTAGGTCTATCCGATATCATTCCGGCTAGAACTAGGTCCGAAGAAGAAAAATGGTAATATGTATTTAATCTGGCGCTGCTTTTCTGGGCAGGGTGACGTCAACTGAATTCGCTGCGGGAGCTTTAGGAGGGAAGGTTAGGGATTATTGTATTAACCTAGGGAAGGCAAGGACGAGAAGGACGGGATGTATGGGAGGTACGAGAGGGATGGTAAGGCCAGCGGAAGGAACGCTAGGTACGGGAGAGTAAGTTTTGGAAGCGTCGAGAGCGGCGAGAGTAACGCAATCGAGGTACGGGAGGAACGGTGGAATAGACGAGAACGACGGGAAGAAAGCAGGGAAGAAAGGGATGGGATTAAGAAAATGATATCATGCATGTTTAATGTGGTGCTCGGGTCGGCTTGTATGTTTACAGGGACCATCAATCAGTTGATTTGATTTGATATGATATGGGGCTATCGGGTTGAGATGAGATAAGATCGATGCGAATCATCTGGACGATATCGAGGAGAAAAGAATGTATAAGTATGTATGTAACTGGGTGATAATTACGAAAAGAGACAAAGGAGGCAAGATAATATTCAGACTAAGCAAGGTGTTTCACATTCAACTTATAGCCAGTGAATGATTGCCTAATTACATGGCAGCGGGGTTGCTCTAGATGTAAAAATATGGCTATTACACGTGTGAACACAAGGCAGCCGACATGCTATCGGCAGAGCTTTTTTAGATAATAAAAAAAAACTCTACGTTTCTTTCTGGCGCTCACAACCTGCAGAGGTGCGTGCCCCGCTATGCCCTCCACCCGCGCCGCTGCTGCAGATTCTGTGAGTCTTGAGTGTGACGCGGGGCGGAAGGCTTGGCGGGACACGCATCTAAGTTTTATCCAACAGGGATTGTCTGGACCTAGTTCTAGCCGGAATGATATCGGATAGACCTAGTTTTATCCAACAGGGAATGGCTGGATCTAGTTCTAGCCGGAATGATATCGGATAGACCTAGTTTTAGCCAACAGGGAATGGCTGGACCTAGTTGTAGCCGGCATGATGAAGGCTAGACCTAGTTTTACCCGAAAACAATCGGCTAATACTAGGTTTAGCCAAGAGTAAGTGGCTACACCTAGTTCTAACCGGCTAAAACTAGGTGTAGCCGCACTTCGGGTATTAGCCGTAACATATATACCCTCTATTTATCTTTGAACCCCAATAGATAACCTTCTTTCTGTTTATGGAAATTATTCCATAAACAGATACAGATAAGCAGTGTTATATAAAAATTACATGTCTTACTATTAAGTAATATGTCGTTCTTATACAGAGTGTTAATTTAATTGCGTGCCATAACTTAAGGGGCGTTTCAGTAACGTTAAAGGAGCCCATAAAAAATATTTAAAAAATCCATCTCAAAAAATCAATAAATCAAAATTCGGCGTTTAGAAGTATTATGTTTCCGAAACCTGCGCAGTCTCTCGCACTATCATTGGTCGATGCGACTCGCGTGTCGTGCGCGATTGGTTATAGTGTGAGAGACAGCTCAACTCTGGGAATCATAATAAATACCTACCGACTTTTTTTTTGAGTTGGGTTTCTTTAAATATTTTTTATGGGCTCCTTATACGTTACTGAAACATCCCTTAAGCTATGGCACGCAATTAAATTAACACCCTGTATATTATCTGTTTATCATTGAACTCTTATAGATAACCTTTTTTCTGTACATGGAATATCATGGTAGATTCTATGACTTAAAATTAAAACTACATAAATCATGTTCGATCAAATTTTGATTTATATTATAACCATTATTTTTTAGGTTTTTGACATGTTTAATTTATTTTTGAGTAAATTACATTGTTTTGATTTATTTGTTTATTTATAAACAATCACAATCACGTATATTGTGTCGCCCGTGGAACCTAAACCCATTTCTTGCTAGCTAATGATTTTAGGCTCATACATTACACCAATGAAGTACTTATTATTTAAATATCATTGTTTCAGAGTGCACGATGTCTAACCTTTGCCAACGTTACATCAGACGACGCCACACCGAGAATGGGGGATCCTATATGAAGGTAACTTATATTATATGCAATTAACTTACAAAAACATAGAATGCACCCGCTGATTATGATACAGGATTATTTAATAAGCCGGAAGAGGGATCTGAGGATTTTTCTGTCACTTGTCACTATCGCCTTTCTCTATAGGTACTTATGCCTCATAATATTATTTACACCACCATTAAAACTTATCTTAAAACTATCGAAGTGACGTCGAAGCTATACCGTATGCACCAGAAAACTAAATTAAAATAATCAACGTAGGTACCTACCACCTAGTACAAGTATTGTGTATGTTTTTGTGTGCATCAAACTTCATCATTATTTGTTATGTCATTAAAGTAGTGCCATTTATCTAACTAATTGTAATTAGTTTGGATAGTGGAGATTATTTCTGTACAAATAAATAACTATTGTTGATATATGCCGTCAATGGTAATAATAACTAAGGGATGTATTTGTGTTACATTATATGTGCCATATTTTTAACCTTGTATGTCATCGGACTAAAATGGCTTCCACTTTCCGCTGGTTAATTCAAATTCATTGCTGGTCTAAGGCATCCTTAATAATTATGCAAAATCTTATACACAGGTCTTTCAATTCACTGCGAATAACAGGGCTTTCTAAAGAAGACCCATATTCTGAAGAGCATACTAAAAGTTTGAGGGCAGATACAATAAATTAAAACGCATATTTATATTATAACAGTAATATTTCTCATCCCAGAGAGAAAAGCAGGCCGCCTAAATTTATTAAACTTAGCCATTAAAGACGTATCTCTATCTAAAGATTTTTCTGTATCTCATCTGCCATAAGTCCAGTAAAATCTGGATTTGATAACCTTTTGCATATTACTCTAACATATCTGCATAATATAGGTACATAACATTATTTATGTGTTTGACTTATGGTTGTTTGTACACTAAAATCCACATCATGTGATTCTATTGCAGGTCACCTATGTCAACTGATAATCTATGGTCTCATGTTCTCATAAATTTCCTCACCATACCACAAATACATGGGTATGTTAATAAGAAAATTGATATATCATCTTACTTAGGATGTATCAGCCAAGATTGTAAATTCCTAGCAAGCCGTTTAAAAAAGGGTAATATTTTATGAATGTATTGTGTTCTGGTTAATATAGAACTTTGTCTAGGAAATATGGGTTTAAATCTATGTATTCGGTGCAAATATAAAGAGACCTGCCCATACAAACATCAGGTGTTTGATATGCTGTTGGGGGCCCTCATAAAAAAAAAGGTTTATTTAAAGGGTGAAAACATTGATTCGCAAAAAATAATTAGTGAAATGGCTAAATTGGATCCAATTTTTTACCATTAGCAAAAATGAAAGATCTACTGACAACAGAGCATGGAGGTAATAAGTAAACAGAGATATTCAATTCGAAATTCAAATTTATTTTACTCGAATGCGTATCATGTCCAGTTCACAGATTCACAATAATCAATCCAGATGACATGTAATTCCAATAGACCAATACTACGATAGTAGGTACATTTTAATTTCCTGATTTGTAAACTAAAGTTGTTCAGTTTTGTTGGCTGAGCGAGCAACCACTATCAGTATTCGGTACGCTGTCCCTTACACCCAGTATTATGTGTTTCACATGGGTTGTTTGTGGAATAAAATCATGATTCTATTGCAGGTCAACTATGGCAACTGATATGATAACACCATGATAACACTAGTTTACAACAAAAAATAATTAAAGTTATGTAATCAAGTTGTTATTATTGCTTGGTGCTCAGTAAACAGTTTATTTTGAGCCATTTAGGCAACATCTGTTTTCTTAGGTGTACAAAAACTTGCTCAATTAGGTAATAAAGCTTGCTGAATCCGATGTTGCCCAGCCGAATTTTGGCCCCCTTGCTCAAAATTCAAAATGGCGGACAATAAACTAGACAAGTGAAAAAAAAAAAATTGGCCCCTTTGCTCAAAATTCAAAATGGCGGAGAATAAACTAGTCACTAAGTTAATTTTAATTTTACTAATAACTTTGGATGTATTTTTCCGAAATAAAATTATTTTGAATTTTAATTTGAATATATTGCTCCTTTCAATGGCTAAATTGGAACAGAGATATTCAATTCGAAATTCAATTTTATTTTACTCGAATGCCCAGACTGTCCGTATCATGTCCAGCCCACAGCTTCACAATAAGTCTTCAATTCAGATGACATGTAATTCCAATAGACCAATAACTGCGATAGGTGCGCTTGACATTTCAATTTCCTGATTTGTTGACTGGTTGCGGTATACGATAGTCGAAACGCTCGTATTACTCAGAGCATCTATCGTATAATTATAAGTTCGTCAATCTGAATCACATCTCCTAGCCTGACATGAGAGGTTTTCGTGTTTAGGTACAGCAGTATATTGATTCTTTCAGGTGTAATTTCCAAGCAGATATTTGGCCTTTATTATCTATAAACCCAATCAGGATATAATTAGGTGTAGGTTGTAAGCACAACTATTACCCTTCTACTACACCTACTATTGGTAGCCTACCGAATGCAGATAGTGGTCATAATTTTATGCAAGTTTACTACTTGATCGTGGAAGCAGACTCCTCACGTCCACACAGATAGCCACAAACCAAGGAGAACTTAACCTTTGGAGTAAGCATTCATACTTTATTATTTATTTGGCTGCTGCTATTTGTGAGCTTAGCTTCCATGCTGGACTGGGAGCGATAGAAAAACGTAGAATGTTCCAGCTGCATCTCCTCCCGCGCATGCTGTAAAAATCAGCTAAGGGAATCGAGGGTTTCAGTGTATTGCAATTTAGGCGATGGGCTGACAACCTGTCACTATAGCAATATACATAATCATCATCTGTATTAGCCCTCGAAACTTGTCAGACGTGGCGGAACAACCTATGTTTAGGTCGTTTTTGCTCTGCCTACCCCATTAGGGATACAGGCGTGATTTTATGTATGTATGTATGTATGCTATTTGTGACGCAATCACGATCACGACGCAATGAATAAAACTGATTTCAGTGCGACTGAGATATCTGTTCAGCTTTCACGTTACCACTATAACTGTCATTTCTTCAATCGCCATCAGCGTAACCTAGCCATAGTTTTGTTCCTAATATCGCTACCTGAAAAGATCAGTCGGTTGCACTGTAATTAGGCAATCAATGTGCTAGAAAAGGAGAACGTGACTGACACATACTGACAGAAGTATGGAGTCAACCAATAAAAAGGGCTAATGTTTGGTGAGTGCATATGCCCCATATGCTCACTCCGTAGGTTAGTATCCTCCTTGCTACAAACAGTTAGTTGGTTTGCTACGAGCGGCGCCGCTCCGCGTCCGTCTCGGAAATTGAACACTAGCCGCACGCTGTTTTGCACTGTTTGTGATTAAATTCGCATTTTGTTTGTTTGTTACTGTTAATAATCCTGAAAGGGTGATGAAAGGGGACTGGTTTTGGACGGCTCCATCTATTTTACCCTGAAATTGTACCCACTTTCAGGAGGTCAATTGATTAGTGCCTAGATGTTGGAAGATCTACCTGTAGAATCCTGTTATTTCTTGATTCCCTAAATAATTGTTCTATGTTTGTTTCTGTGTACAATAAACTGTTAAATAAATAAATAAATCTATGTCTAAAATTAAATCTTATCATTTATTTAAAAGAAGAATCGGAGGTACTAGATTTAACAACAACAAAGACTTAATTAATGTCGCTAACCAAACATTTTAAAATAATATTGTCTAAACGTTTATTCAAAATAAAATTTACATTTACTGAAAATAAGGGAAGACTAGTCCCATTAATCAAACATCAAATTATAGTCCTTTCTTTGTTTTTAAGCGTTTGTTTTGAAAATGTTTGCGTCCCCTTCGGCCTTAATGGGCAATTTTCATCATTTCTTTACCAACTTTTAATGATCGTTTTGTGAACTCCGAACTTCAGTCTTTAATATTATTGGATTTGCGACTCTTGGCATTTAGTCCTCGTGATTTCGAAGTTTTCCGTTTGATGTAATGATGTTATTTTGTTTTGAGATATCTTAACTGCCTCTGTGGTCTAGTGGTTGAGCCTTGGGCTCTCGATCTGAAGGTCGCGGGTTTGATTCCCACGGGTGATACGAATAGCTAATTTTTACTTTTATTCCATCATCATTTCTATGGGATGTTACGGATACATTAACACAGCAATCGACATGCTACGGTCGCTTCAATATAAAAATGAACAGGCGCTTTAACTATTGATATTGACATAATCAAAATGGAACAACATTGTTGTAACAAGCTTAGCTTTTTAATGCTATAAGTAAATCAGTCTTTTATAAAGCTTTGACTATTGATCAGATCATAAAAAGATCATCATTGATCATCAATCCATGTCACACTTATTGTCGTGCCTTATCTCTCCAGCCACTTCCACGCAGGAGGACCTGTTTGACGCCGATCGAAAGGCTGTTGATGTGGCCACGTTGTTCTGGGCGTCAAAAATTTAAATTTGCTAATAATTTCAAGACCATTAGTTGTTACAACCGTACAACTTTTGATCTTATATTTCTTATTTATACATTTCGATGCATATCTTCTTTCAACGGTACTCAATCAGCAACTTGTTTCATTAAAGCTTGACAAGGCAAAGAGAAATAAAAGCAGTTGAACAATCGTTGCAATAGGAAAATAACGAATGGTGGAACAAATCAGACGTCTACAGGCTTTAATAAAAAACTCCCCTCATTTGGAGTGGGGAATTATTATTTCGATCTTATGGAAAATTAAATGGACTCAAATATTTTTTATCGGATACGATGATATTTAGCATGGCATACGTGTCAACTGAAAGTGCTTCAATAGACTTGAAGAATACAACTACTACGTATAAGAATCAATTATAATTTATTTATTTATAATATGGCATTATTTGCAGCGAGGTTTTGAGGACAGTGCAGCAGACAGTAAAGTTGTGTTGCCCTCCTAGCACCACCCGGGGTCAAGTGTAGTTTTTTTTAAGGTAATACCTACGGACATGGAGCAACGAGCTTCTTCGCCCTGCAAAGACCACACTATTAGAAACAGTGACCGGGACCCGTTGGTAAGCCGTTGCTTAACGTGCCCTCCGAAGCACGGAATCCGTTTTCTTATCAGACAATCAGGTGGATTCAGTCTGCGTTGTCCTAACCTAACTAGGGTAATTTTCAAAAAGTGATAGGTTGACAAATATCAACCTGGGGATCAGAATCAGCATCAGAACTATAAGGACCTCCGGATCGGGAGCTCATAGCTCCGACAACTAGATCACTAGTTTTAATTTTTAAAAGCTCTGGTGGTATTCAATCTCTTTTAGGTGGCAGATTAAATATGCACCGATTCCACTAGCAGCCGACGAACATTGGTACAACTTTCTTCATTTCTGCAACAATGGTCCCCTACCTATGCAACGGGAATTATTCGCTCGCCCAAACTTTCTGTTTGTTTCTGTTGGGGCAATCTACACATTATGCATACATAGGTAAGGTATGCAATCACGCGTGTGTGTTTTCGTACTTCGGATCGATAAGGAATTTTGGAACCAAATATTTATATAGTTATCGCACTCCTAAGATAATTTTATAGAATACATCGTTTAATTAAATAAGTATACTGCATAAATAATATCAATTAAATATTCTTTTTATATTCACCGGGAGTAAAAAATTAAACTAAATAACTTTACCCAAAGAAAATAGGTCGAAATATAAAAACAAGATTGGTCCTCCTATTCCAATAGTGTCACCGGATCGAGTAAGTTTGTGTGAGAGGGTTAAATTTTTCCATATTTCATTCTACTTATAGGTTCCTTGGGGAAAGTTGTTCAGTTTCATGGGTAGATGCAAACCTTATAGGTACTTAGTTTGGTTATCAATTTTCTTTTTCGGTATAGGCCGTGTCCAAACTGATGGTAACGTCACTTGCACGTATACACACCCAACATCACTTGTAAGTACATAACTCTACATTCTTCAAAAATCCGAAATCTGGAAGCGTTCGCAGAAGTACGTGGCCAAAAGTCAAAGAAAAAGTTTTGTACCAACAACAGAAGCAGATTTCTATGATACAAAAGCCAGGTCTTGACGTGGACAAACCATAGTCATTTATTTCATCCACCAATAACATTAAGTAAAGGGTGTCATTTATATCTCGCGCGACAAAGCATAAGACGCGCGACGATGCGACAGAATTTATCAGCTTCGTTTATTGAGGGCATGTTTTCTCTTCTGCCTTCTGTTTTGCCAATTTATACGGTTTTGTTATTGGTTTCATTTGTTCTTTGTGCGCTTTGGAGATTAATATAGGCAGGTAGATTTTGTTGTGATATATTTTTCCATTTGTTGTAAATGGAGGGGCGTGTACTTTACAATTTTTTTGTATGCATGTAGGTACTAGTTGGTTTCGTACATGTTGAAGCTTTTTTTGAGGATACTTTAGCACTCACAATGCTATTTTATTTCATATAAAATATTGTTTTCTTTCATATTTACATGTTGTAGCTGATACTCTTTTTGAATTTACTGTAGAAGCAAGTTTCTTACTGAAATTCTTATTATTCGTCAGACGCAGTGAAAACTAGGCTGGTTGATGCTCAAATATAGTAAAAATAAATTACGTAAAGAAAAAATTAGTTCACCATTTACATTTGAGAAAGTTGGTTCCTTATAAAATAGGTACAGCAACACTTTGCATACTCTACATAGCCAGAAACACTTCAGTTTTATAGAAATGTAACGGAACGCATAATTCATATGCCGGCAGGCAGGGTGTTGAGAGGGATGCCCGGTTATTGTCCAAATTTGCATGAAGCAGTATAATTTGTGGCTGCAGATGAAATGTGTTATTTTTTAGGATGTCAATGTCGTTCGTTGTAAAAAAACTGAATAGCTGTAGATTCAGATGAATTTTATTATCAATTTCATTTAATAAATATTTCATCAATTAATTTTTTTCGGAATCAATGCACACACAAAATTTGAATATCTCGAAATAATATAGTGCTATATGGACATAAGCACAGATAGGTCAAATCCAAGATTTAGCCTGCTGTGTCTGGAAACTGTACTAAAATATGTATGTCATACTATCTATTCTTCTTCTGTCGTATGGCTATCAAGTCGATCGACCCGTAGGTAGGTCGTAAAAAAATTACGCATTTTGTTAAAATGTCCATCTTATAGTTTGATATTAAAACAAATGTTATTCTGTAAATCTCAAAATATCATCGCCACGACATTAAAAGGTGCAAAAGAAGAAAAAAGTAATAGAAGTGGCGTCTCCCCCGCGACATTCGCACACTTCCAAACAATTAGAGAAGCTCGTTAACTTTATGCCCGCTCTGGGCATTCTTTCGGCTACACTGCATTTGTTGAGTTCATAAAAAGCGATAAAAAGCTGAACTTTATTATGAAATGTCGCTTCTATTTTGTGTTTTTCGGCGTTGT
Source organism: Scrobipalpa atriplicella (assembly GCA_029255725.1). Taxonomy (NCBI): domain Eukaryota; kingdom Metazoa; phylum Arthropoda; class Insecta; order Lepidoptera; family Gelechiidae; genus Scrobipalpa; species Scrobipalpa atriplicella. Next base: position 16,137 of record JARACY010004287.1, on the reverse strand, counting down.
TTGAAGTGAAACAGGATATGAGTTTTAGGTGTTGTATTTAGAATTTAGGCGGTACTTTTAGTGTAGAGGTAATTATGAAAAAAGGGCAAGAAGTAATACTCAGAATAATGCTGTGAAAGGCTGTAATCAAATTACGAGATTTTTGCTATACACTAAGGGTGTTTGTGCACTTATCCGTATCCGATCCGTATTCGTATCTTATCCGATTTGGCCTTTCTAGTAATTGTATAACTGTTTGCTCAGCCATATTCGCAAGTACACAAAATTATTTGTTTCATATGGATACGGATCGAATAAGGATAAGTGTACAAATGCCCTAATTTTTATTTGATTACAGCACTGTAAATTTAAGACTTTTTTTTTCATCATAACCCTTGAATTCTGTCAAGGATTAGGGATTCGTAGCAGTTCGTAGCAATTTGCTACGAGTATAATTTTCATCTTATTAATAATTTTATCTGTTTCTCGAGAAATGTAAAAATGAAATAATACCAAATATTAGAACAGTAATTCACGTCTACGAAACGTAAAATCGATACCACATTTCGACCTATTGATATTCGTATAATGCACCTCTTGACCTGCTTTTATATAAATTCTTTTAAAACAATTTTACAAATATAGCAAAAATCCACGACTTTTAACCTTATAGTCTTACAAATAAGGAAAATTCTGTTGCATTTTTTAGTTTGGTATTGTTATGTTTCGATTTTCATTGCCTAGCAACGATTTGTTTTTGTTTGAGGTCAATGAACTCAATTCACACATATTTTAACATGGAAAAACTATATAGGTTGAAGTTAAAAAAGTAGTTTTTTTTAGTTGTAACGTTTAATTATTTAAATGAACTTTTAAATGGACAGTTATTAAACATAAGTTTAGTAATCAATAAGGCAGCTATATCACTTCTCTGTCATATCTAGTGCAATCTTAAGGCTCGTATTTATTAAGCGATCTCAAGATAGAGAACAATATTAGGTATGGATTTGACAGGTCGTTTTGTACTGAAATGACATTTCTGATACGAACTCAAACTCGCTGTCACTCTTGAGAGCTGATTATAAATACGGGCCTAAGTATTCTCCATAGCGCAATTTATGAGAAATGATACGACTTATATTTCGATGTCTATGCTACCATTCCTCTATGATGCTACTTATTCTACATAGACTTCCACTTATTTACTTATCCGCGATGTTGCCAACCAGCAAATTCACAACACAGAATCACCAGATTAAAAAAAAAGAAACAAATTGACAAAAGTACGTTCTATCGGCAAGGTAAAGCAATTTAGAGCACCCTCTTGTTCACGCCCGGTAGAAACACGAGTACAGGGTGATGAAAAACGTCGCCCGCTAATAAAACTCTCTCAGTCAGCACACGTGGTCTTGGGGTGACTGCGGGGTAGGTACGGGGTGTGGGGTAACATGTTCCGCGCGAACGAGCCGGCCTCAGATTTTTATTTGAGAACTTTTTACGCCACGCGCCCTCCGTCTGCAAACTAAGCAAATACCTAACTCTACGCGTGATACATACAGATGCCATTTGCTGGCGAATAAAGAAGTTCATTCGTTGGTTCCATAACATTTATTTTAATTTCAATCGTTTAGACTACGGGCATAACGAAAATTAATACAGTAGGTAGGTATTAACAATAGAATATTAAAATAACCCTTCCTTGGCAGTCGGGTAAAAATCGCTAAATATTAAATTCGTAAAACGAATAGTCTAGTTTTCCGCCTTGTTCTTTCAATTGCGGCTAATATGAGTTTGTGGATATAAAATATTTTTCTTAGAAAATAAATAGTATTCACTATTTAATGTTTTACCAAATCATAATCCGTTTTACTGTGTAATTGTTCTTATACCTATTTAATACTTTTAAGTATGAATAAGTACGCTGTCTGAACCGGCCGCATGGCAAGTAATAATCGTAGGTACTTGTAGTATTGGATTGGAAGTGCCTATGTCCTTGAAATTCATGCGTAAAGAATGCTCTACAAACTGCCTGCCAGTGTGTCACACATTAGCAAATACCTAAGCCTGGCGGTTGCGGCGAACGAGGTTTAACTCATTTCCGAACAACCATTTCCAATATGTGTCTTGGTACGGGGGCGAATGTGTGCCTTGGTACCGGGGCGAATGGAAATCGAACTGAACACGTTCCAATAATGCCGGATTACGGGAAATTACCATGAAATTCGCACTCGGCGACAGTTATTGTCATGGAATAAGGTTTTGTGGGTACGTAACTAGTTTTGTGCAAAATAGATGTGAATAGCATCTTAGTATTATCGTGTTTGACAAAACATCATATAACTTCCAATAAATTTGACAAGTTTGTAAAATTTTTTTTTTCTTTTTTTTCTGTGTACGAAAATAAAAGGAACACCTGTTAGCATAGTCCATAGAGTTGCAAAATAATAATAGTACGCATTTATAACTTATAAATATATATTTATTAATAATCCAATAAAATACACAATTATAATTTTATAAATAATCCATTCCTTAGAAACACTACAAACTTCTGCTAAATATTATTTTAAAAGTGTATCCTATATTTTTTTTTCAGTTGCTGAACACCTTATCAACAGACTTAGAAGACATGCTGAGTGAGATATGTGACGACAAAAACAGGTAAGATACATAATATAAAATAACATTCGCTTACTTCCATGCTAGACTGGGAGTGATAGAAAAACATAGAATGTGCCAGCTGCATCTCCTCCCGAGAATGCTGTAAAAATCAGGGTTTCGAGGGTTTCAATATTGTAATTTAGGCGATGGGCTGACAACCTGTCACTATAGCAATATAAAGATAACCCTCAAAACTTGTCAGACGTAGCGTAGCGACCTTTGTTTAGTATCTAAACTTTAGATTATTTATGCTCTGCCTACCCCAATAGGGATAAAGGCGTGATTATATATATGTAAGTGTGTACCATTGGCAGTCTAGCACCTAACCCCACTTCATATTGACTGTATGAAAAAGGAGCACTCCTGCTAATCCGCAGACATGTAGCAAAAAGGTTGGCTACCACTGTCCACCGTCAGGGATTATACACAGGCCACATGGTTACTGAAATTCAATTATTCTCCTTTCATTTCCATCCGCGGCTCATTCAAAGCTTGATAGGATTTTTATTATCCCTGCCCTTGTGTGTTGCGTGAACGTTGTTTGAAAATTGGCGGATTTAGGCTCGTATTTATAAAGCGATCTCAAGATTGAGAGCAATATTAAGTTTGGATTTGACAGGTCGTTTTGTACTGAAATGACATTTCTGATACAAACTCAAATTCGCTGTCATTCTTGAGAGCTGATTATAAATACGACCCTTAGACTTATTGGGGTACCTACATTGCATGGGGTACGGTTATGGTTCTGTTTTCAACTGTCTACTGTCTGTATTATTCCAATGGCAAACTAACCTTTAAGTGCTATAAGGACCTATCTACAACGCGTAACATTTTTGTATGGAAGGTAAATTTTTTTTTTGTTTTTCGACCTATGTTCCTTAGGGAAAGTTATTTAATGCATCTTTCTCATGCAATTTTGAAATTCTCGTAGCATTTGCTACGCCGATAAAATCGTAGCTACCTTCTACGCTTTTTAAGTTTCTAACAATATACGACTGCTAGTATACTATGAATACGTCATGTGGAATATTATTCCATGTTCAAAAGAAGACTAGACGACGATTCGCGTGTTATATTTTACGGAACGAATTGCATTCCATGCATTTCTACTCTAAGGCCCGTATTTATAATCAGCTCTCAAGAGTGACAGCGAGTTTGAGTTCGTATCAGAAATGTCATTCCAGTACAAAATTACCTGTCAAATCCGCACTCAATATTGATCTCAATCTTGAGATCGTTTTATAAATACGAGCCTAAAACTCTCGTAAAAATACTGTCATAAGATGTAAAAGCGAGTAAGTAAGTAAAATACCTATTTCCATGCGAGAGAAAATTTACGGGGAATTTCAGGTATATTTTGTCGCGGTAGGTAAACCATTATGTAGATTCGAAGGGCCTCAAAGAGAATATTTCACGAAACTGCGTGTACAGCGTTCGCGCCTCGTGGGATAAAATACACACTACGCAGATTTTTGCAAATAAAAAGGTATAAAAATCCGGCCCCAACACCATCGCATTATACGACGGTGCAAGATTATCATAAACGTATAATGTACGTCATTCGGTAAACCGAATAGGTGAATCCCTCCCGTGCATTTTCTCTCCGCATACATTTGCGAAAAGATTTCACATGAAATCGACGTTTTGTTTAATAATAGAGATCTCACTGAGTACTCGTACCACTTCATCGCCAAGCTGGGGGCACATTTGTTTAGGACCACAAACAAAGGTCAGAGACGCCCGCAGAGTTCATAACAATCATTTATTAAACAAAGGACCCAAGTATACATTTACTGAGTTATCTAGGTATCGCATGAAAAGCCCGGGCCGTCAAATACATCACATGTCCAACACAGCCCGAAGTTCCGCACAAAGCATTATGAATAATGAAACAGGCTGTACTATGACTGCAGTAAGACAAAGCTCTAAATGCACATGAGCGTGGCGCTGCATTGTATGGAGACACTTTTTAACTGCGCTAGTGGTCTGAGCCATGGGCTCTCGACCCAGAGGTCCCGGGTTCGGTTCCCGGCGGTGGTCAATGATTTTGTGTTGTTGTTTCTAGTTTGGTTACGACATTGCAGTCTGATCACCTGATTGTCCGAAAAGTAAGATGATCCATGCTGTCGGATGGGCATGTATACGCGTGATTTCTCTCTGGTCGTGTCAGTCAATCTGTTCCATCAGAATTAGAGATTGAAAGATTACAGAGTGCACAAACACTTGGGCACTAAAAACTAGTCCCGCGCAATTGGCCGATGTCTGGGAGATTGGCCGCCATCAACGAATATCGGTTGGGGAAGACTATTTGTATGTAGAACTTTCAAAAATGGCTTTGTTTGTGTTAGTTCCTTGTTTCGCCGCGTTCATTTAAATCTTTGTCGTACTGTTTCCGACACCCCCTTGCACCATAGACACTCAAAATTTGCGGTGAGGGTGCACTCCGGAAAAAAACGAGCGAGCAAAGTGTTTTTTACGACTTTAATACGGGTTTATTAAAATATTTAAAGCGGAACTTTAGCGGGGATTTCCCTGAAGACATCTTGAAGTTTCCTAAAAGGTGAGGATGATGAATTAAAACGAGGCGTCCCGCTGACGTCATCGCAGTTTTTTTTTTCGTCAAGAGTTTTGCTTTAATCACGAAAGCTACTCCTTAATTGAGTTTTTGCAAAGTGAAATTTTGTATCACATCAGAATCATCTGCTAAGATTTTTTTACTGAGCCAAAAAAATACCGATCGTGTGCTCATTTTATTTCACAGGCGACAAAACAGTCGCGCGACTGTCGGATATCTCTTACACACGTGAGTGCAAGAGAGAGATCCGACTGTCTTAAGACGTCGTGTCTCTGATGTGCCCTCCGAAGCACGGAATCCGTTTTCTTCCAGACAATCAGGTGGATTCAGCCTGCATTGTCCTAACCAAACTGGGGAAAACTCACAAAGTGATAAATATGCAAATATCAACTTTGTGTTCCCCCCCGGGAATCGAACCCGGGACCTCCGGATCGTGAGCCCATGGCTCAGACCACTAGACCACGGAGGCAGTGACTATTAGACTCAGGTCTTTGCCTGCTTTTGACAATTCAGTCTGGAAATTGTGATTTAAGGTGGCGGAAAACTATGAGACAAGATAAATGAACCTAACTTGCCATGAAGGTGGCGTACAATATTGTATCACAGGAAATTCAGTGTTTTGTTTAATACTTCGAATGCCACTTGGTTACATCAAAATGTTACATTGTCAGTTGAAAGATTGCTGAAGATTTTTAGTAAAAAAAAATATTGGGCCCGAATCTAGATGGCTAAATGTTAAAATTAATAAATTGATTGAAAAAGACAGAACTGACATTTCTACGGTTTTATATCTGTCTTTGGCGGAAAAATACAGTGGAAATGTGTAAAACCATCTCAAACCTAGATATTTAAACTACTTACCAACAAGATTAACATTAAACACGTAACAGAGCTTCTAAGTTTTGTGTTTTGGAGAATCTAATCGACGTTCGCCTACTTACTTCCGTAATAAATACATACATACATTCATATAATCACGCCTTTATCCCTAAAGGGGTAGGCAGAGCGTAAACGACCTAAACAAAGGTCGTTCCGCCACGTCTGACAAGTTTTGAGGGTTATTCCAGATAGATCTGTTTATTGCTAATTAGTGTCAGGTTGTCAGCCCATCGCCTAAATTATAATACTGAAACCCTCAAGTCCCTTAGCTGACTTTTACAGCATACCCGGGAGGAGATGCAACTGGCACATTCTATGTTTTCTATCACTCCCAGTCCAGCATGGAGTTCATAATGACAACATAATGTAACAAATTTGCCAAATATATTTTTAAATAAAAGGACATAATCAGGATTGTTTACCTTTATGTAAATATCTATTTGGAAAGACTGAAGCAGCACTTTCATTGTGCCTCTTTTCAATAATTTCAGTGCACAATATCAAAGGCATACCCCTTTGTCTGAGCAGACGGCCTTTTGTGGTTGCAACATTGGGGCCCGGTATAGTCGGAGTTCGGTTGCAATATGGCTGCTCTTTAAAGTAGGCTTGGTTTTACTCTGTCGTGATCATGAAGAGTACTGTTGTAGTGTTGTACTCTATGTCAAATTTGTGTAGTTATTTGTGTACCTGTACTGACACTGCCTCCGTGAGTATTTTGCGAAAATATTTATAAAAAAAATCATGCAAAAATATACCCCACTACGATAGGCTTACAGGCTACAACTGCCTGTAAATCGATAGTTACGAACTGTAACACCGTGTGTTGTAAGTCCGTACTCCGGAGTGATTGCTTGTAAGCTGATAAAAAAAAGAATCCATGACATGATTGATCATGAAACAAGTTAGTCTGTAGGTTCTGAGTTTGAGTAATTTCTATTAATTTTGATTCTAGAATTTTTCTATAGATTAGCATTCGATACGTTCCTTATATTATCTACACTGCTTTACATATTTTACTTGTTGGTCGATAGTTTAGTAGTTCTTAACAAATCATAATTTAACTCAAAATCCCTCATATCAACCAAGTTATTGACATCTGCTTACTTTTGATGACTTTCATTATCATCAGAATAAAATTAAAACATTTTCTATTAAATTAAATGCCTTCATTATTAATAAATTATAAGTAAAAAACTTTTTAAAACAAGCTTTTATCTTAAATGCGCTAAAAAGAATAAAATAAAATTTTCCTTTAAAACTTTTTCTATCAATTTACAACGGCATTACATAATTTTTATAATATAAAAGCTTGTCGCGAGATTTAACACAAGTTATGAGGTTAAGTATGTGATTTGTTTGTTTATCTACACAAGCTTTTAGCAATCTCGCGACAAGCTTTTATATTATAAAAATTATGTAATGCCGTTGTAAATTGATAGAAAAAGTTTTAAAGGAAAATTTTATTTTATTCTTTTTAGCGCATTTAAGATAAAAGCTTGTTTTAAAAAGTTTTTTACTTATAATTTATTTTTTACATTTTAGTCACACAGCAACTACCTACTTCAAAAACACATGTGAATTAATTGTTTAAAACAGTTTAAAACTTTTCTTTTTCTGTGAGGGGGGCGGATGCGACCTCTTCCATCCCCCCAGTCGAGATGCATCGAAGCGGCAACGACTTCAAAAATTGTTCTTATCCTGTAATATTTATTTTCCTGTGAGGGGGGGGCAAGCCCCCCTCAACCCCCCAGTCTCGCTACGTTGACTACTTTCGAAACACGTTTTAACTTTTCTCCTTCTGTGTGTGTAAACCCCTCTCACCACCCCTAACGAGATGCACCATAGCGGCAACGACTTTGAAGTCGTTTGGCGAACTGTTTTAATATTTTTTTCTGTGAGGGGGGCAAGCTCGTCATAATGTATAATAGAAACTGCTCAAGACAACAAATATAATGAGCCCACACTCGACTATCTTAGCACTTTCGACGAGGTAGTTCCGATGGCTATCAGTCGGCTTCTTCATTAGACCCTCGTCATCATGTGCAACAGAAACTGCTCAAGACAACAAATACAATGAGCCCGAACTCGGGTATCTTAGCACTTCCGACGAGGCAGTTCCGACGGCTTCCTGTTGGCTTCGTCATTAGACCCTCGTCATCATGTGTAATAGAAACTGCTTAAAACAACAAATATAATGAGCCCAAACTCGGCTATCTTAGCACTTCCAACGCGGCAGTTCCGACGGCTTCCTGTTGGCTTCGTCATTAGACCCTCGTCATCATGTGTAATATAAACTGCTTAAGACAACAAATACAATGAGCCCAAACTCGGCTATCTTAGCACTTCCGACGAGGCAGTTCCGACGGCTTCCTGTCGGTTTCGTCATTAGACCCTGGTCATCATGTGTAATAGAAACTGCTCAAGACAACAAATATAATGAGCCTAAATTTAGATATCTTATCACTTTCCATGAGGGAGTCCCAGTGGATATCTGTCAACTCAATCAAGAGATCAGCTCGATGATATCATAATATTGCATTGTCACCGGATTAACATAAGTGTGCAAAATTTCAGCTCAATCGGTTGAAGATAACTGCTTCAAAAATGAGTTGCAAGATTCCACCCGAACACACATAGTTAGTTAGTTAGTTAGTTAGTTAGATACAGTGCAAGTTAAATAAAAGCTTTAAAACTTTAAAAAAAATGAAGCGCCTGATATTAGCATAAACGGAGCGTAACCACTCGGGCGACCGTTTGCAACACATTTTTGGCAGGCGTTTGATGGCATCGTTACGTAGGGTAAACGATCCAATGACTGTCCATCCCGGCCGTGCGTTCGATTTAATTTGGCGCAGCAGCAGCGGTTACCCTACTTACCCTAGCCAAACGTCGGCTAATTTAGAAATAATTATTGCCTACTCTCTCCCCTCGAGCGGAAAAAAGTATAAGGGAAATGATGCGTATGCTAGATTACACTATGCAGGGATCTGTAGATACAGATACTAGATGTAATGATGCGGCGTAATCGTTTTTTGGTATGAAGAAAAGTATAAAAGTTATCTCAAGTTCAGGCTTTGCTCATGCTTTCGCAGTTTGGCGAGAATATTACTTTTGTATTTTTTTGTTATACATTTGTGAAACTAAATAAATAAATAATAAGTAAATGCTCACGGCCGTAAATATTTCCATGCTATGCTGACCTGTGGCTGAAATGGTAGCGATAAAAATAAAAATATTTATACATTTTCGCGGGGTACGAAAATCGTGCGCTTACAAAACAAAACTCATTTTGTAAGTTACAAACAGAATTACTTGCTCATGTATCTCATTTCTCCGCAGACTATCTATCCGACGCAGCGCAGCCCATCATATTTCGTAAACACGGTACCCTGTAAAAAGTCCATTAAGGTGTGTTTACAAGAGTGAATTTAAAACTCATCGTGGCCCGTAGAAGCCGAACGATAAGGTAAACCATACCTTACTTAGCTCAAACGACGAAGTGGAAAATTGGCCGTTCATTGCTTGTAAACTCCCGCGAGTGGCAAAACTTAAAAAAATTACGGGAGTGCCGGTAGAAGCGAAAACTCAATAGATGGCACTAGTAGGTTTCTACAACGCGGTAAATTAGTGATCGGCCATTTTACTTGGCCTCTTGCTTGGCCTTTGTTTGCATACAATTTGTGAAAGAGGTCAGGACTCTGGTCTGACGCGAGTTTAACATTTTTTACCTATCCCAAAAAGTGCACAACGCCGCTAAAGAAGTTTTCATTAAAAAAAAATACTACGCCTCGGTAAACGTGAGCCCACTCAAGCTTCAAAATTTTTGAAATACATATTTTTGAATCTCTAATACCGGAATTCGCTTTATTCGCTTGCAATTTCCATACTATTTACCTACTTATTTGGCATGCGTACTCTTTCGTATGCGATTTTAGTTTCGAGCGATTCAAAAATAGGACCCCAGCTGGTTGTATGAACGAGCAATGTACAGTTGAACCAGTACCACCAATACCGTTGTCGCTTTCTTATGAATCGTGTCTATGAGGAAACCCGAGTGGTATTATTATTTCATAGATCCTGTGGATGGGAATTAGCATAAAATAAAATATCCTGTGTGTATCCGCACTAAACTGAGGCGGTTTTTTTGCCATAAAAATTGATGCTTATACACCCAGTGTGGGCGTAAATAAGCAAATTGAGTAGCTTTTGAGGAAATTTTAAAACTCACTTATGCGCCTGATTTCTCTCTGATCGTGTCAGTCAATCTGTCCGATCAAAATAAGAGATTGAAGGCATAGACAGTGTAATCTTGTGTGTTGCGCAAACACTTGAGAAAACTATTAACTTACAAAATCTAAGACCGCAGCGGACACAAGGACCTTAACAAGGCCTGATCCCAACTATCCCAAGGGAAATCTCACATTGTCTTAAAGCCGCACTCAATACAACCTGCGACTTGTCTGCTTAACTATTCTATGAGCACCAATTTTATTATTCAGGCCCTTTGTTTCAATGTAATGCTCTAGAAAGGTATGTACAGGGGTGATCAATTTGGAACCACGTACGATTAATTCTAGAATTTAGAAACTGGCTATCGAGAAAGCTCTGAATTAGGAGTTTCCTACGTTTTCAGTAAATTGCAAAAGTGGAGTCGTTATTTCGTATGATAAAGTCATGCCACGAAAACGTTTCACGCCACGAACCACTATGGTGGGGTGATGATGAAGTAGTCTTATTATAAATACTTGTAAGTACCTACAGTACATACAATAAATAAACAAACAAACATCTCCTAGAAAGCAGCCTACAAAACTTTATCAAAGTGCAATCGATAGGCGATTTAGGGAGGTCTAAAAGGGGTTCTCCAAGTTGTGGAAGTTTGTTCGTCTCATGTCAAACAACGATATGCACTCAAACTGGAGGGACTGAAACTAATCTAATGCCGAAACTAACTTACACTTCCCGAATCTAATACAGTTGAGTGGAGGAGTCAGTTGTTCACGGAATAAGTTATTTATTATACCGGGAGTACGGGACAGCTTCCCACAAACTGATATGAGTTGCTCATTCAACGAAACTGAACAACTTTCACCAGGAAATTCTTTCAGGAAATGTTTTTTTTACTTCTCCGAACGAATTGTCTGATTTTGTATGGGAGAATCAGTTTTCTCTGAAAAAAATAATCTGGCATGAGTTGTTCAGTTTCGTTGACTGAGCAACCCCTATCAGTTTGCGGGAAGCTGCCCCATACACCCCGTATGAACGTGTTAAGTTTCGTTACAATGAAAATCTAGCACTGAAAACTTCGTTATGTGTGTGTGTGTGGTTTTATGATGTGATAATGATGATGTCTTTACCGTAGGGTCTCGGTGACTGGACTTTTTTTATCAAGTAGATAGATAACTTCAACAGTAGAAGGTAACCCTTTTCACGCCCACATATCCTTGACCATGGAATCTAAATGTGGCTTTAAGACAATGCGAGATTTCCCCAGAGGGCGCTACTGGGCACAAGGCTCGTTACAGAATGTTACAGACGTCACTCGTATCTGTTACAACATGTCTTGGGAGACGGGACTGTGGCTGGGATTTAGATGGTACTTAAAGTCAAGTGTGAAAGGCTCTATGGCCTTTCTGGTGAAAGTCGAAGAAAACGAAACGCATGGGTTCTTTGGTGACCACTTTTTCGTCTTCATTTCGACTCTTCAGATGCGGAAGTGTCCGCATGACAGTTGGTTTGTAAGTGCTTTGCTCTTTTGAGCTTAACTTATTTGAATCGGAACGGAATCCAACTCTTTAGGAGCAGCCGTTAGGCATGATCTCCGCAGAGTGGACCTCCCCCCAAAAGGGCCCTTTCTCACGTGTATCTCTGTCGAGATAATGCAATGTCAAGGTATTTAAATTCAAGTTTTAAGATAATTTATGCACATTTTCCAAAAGCAAACAGTATTTTAATGCATTAGAAGAAAAACATATAATTTACAAAAATGAAAATAAAGGTTTGCTCTTAAGAATTGACCGACTTATTTTCAAAAGAAATATCATCGTAAAAAGTATAAAATGCACACAACGTTAGAGCAAATGCTCCCCCAGCTGTGCCTTAAGGCGTGTCCTGGTAATTATTCAGGAGGCATTTGCGCGCATCTGTACGCTCCCAGCGAATACTTTTATTGTCTTAAAATAGTATTAGGAGAAACGCACAGTGAGCCAAAGAAACGCGCGGTTAAATCGAGCCCTTCTTGGGATATAATTGTGCAATCTTTACTCTCCCAGCAAATAGGTACTTCTAACATCTTAAAATAGTATTATTAGTAGAAACGCACGAAGAGACGCGTGATTTTGTGCATTTACAGCGTTTTCATTTTTACATCGGCTGATCTACGGCAATTTGTCTGATGAATTGTTCAGGAGGCTCCCATTTTGTTCTACAACTGTCATTCTCTTGATTCTTTAAATCCTTATGATTGCAACGAAAGAAATTCCAATAAAATTATAAGTACAATCTCTAATCTAGAGTCGAGAAAGTTTCACTAAATCTTTCTAGACACAAGCCTTGTGTAGTTTTGTTAACAAAATAGTATAATTTTCGGTCATTTGATCACAGTAGACCCGATTCGTAACTATCACGACTTAACTAAATCTCAACTAAAATTATTGCCATCCCGTTCTGTTCTTTCATCATAGAAAGTGACAGGTATGGACTTATATTACCTAGTTAAGTCGCGTATTTTGCAACCACGAATGAATTTTTTTTTATTATTTTGTCAAGTCAAGACTAATAGACTAGACGCTTTAAGCTATTCTAAACATAAAAAAATGTTGCGTTTTTCATTTTGAAACACGCGGTTTTTTCCACAGCTGTGCGATGTTCCTCATCCATTTCCTGTGCGTATAAAAATCGCTGGCGGTGCATCGCGGGGCTAAGGGGATTTAATTAGACAGCAGTGTTTAATGTAACGTGTTTAATGTACCGGAGGAGATGTGGATATGCAGGGAGATTTGCGATGACGCATAGCATCCAGTTACTGCGGTTACGCAGATTATTCAGATTATATTATGGAAGAGAATATTCTACGAAAATAGAGTCAAGAAAAGGTGCCAGAAAATGCGTTGTATATGACGTGATTTGATTTTCATAAACTAGTAAGGTATAATATAGTAAGGTAGGTTAATAAATACAAATGAGCGCCTTCAAATTCTATGCCTGTTCTCTTTTCGCACAGACTTTACAAAGATTTGCAAGGGCCAAACAAGGGTAAACTCAGCTGTGGTTTTAACAGAAAACGAAACCGGAAGTTTTCATCGGAATATTTTGGCGACACTTTCAATAAAACGTTTTACGGCCAACCGGCGGCGGCTGGATGTAAAAACTACAGGCAAGAGTATAAATGATCGTGGACGGGGGCGCTGCTGCATTCTTCTTCTTCTACTTCTGTCGTGTGGGTACGAGTCGATCGACCCGATGAACCCTAGTGTCAGAGTTTTTAATCCGCCTAATAGCACAGCTATAGGGCTCTGACAAGGTTTTTGTAACGACCACTTACAAAGACAGTAGCAACCGGGACCGATGGCTTAGTGTACCATTAGGTGATTCAGTCTACAATGTCCTAACCAAACTGGGGAAAATCTCACATAGTGATAAATTATAACAACTAACTTTGTGTTCCCCCATGGGAATCGCTTCCAGGACCTCCGGATCTAGGAGCCAATGGCTCAGACCGCTAGACAACGGAGGCAGTTCTTTGCATTTTATGGAGAACTGACAAAAAAAAAATGTTTTTTTTTTCTCCACGTTCCTTTAATTCCTTGTCGCACTGTACACGTATTTTGACGAGACAACCGCCAAATATTTTTGTACGCGTATTTTTTGCAAGCGCAATATTTTGCGGTGGCAAACTGTTTCCATATAAAGGGTTGTCGCTGTGGTTTTTCGTTAGTTTAATGGAAATATTGAAGCGTTCATTGCACGGTGATTTTTAGTGCAGGATTGTTTATTTCTAATTGTTTTTTTACAATTCCTTTTTTTTTAACAAAAAAAGTCCGGATGGTGTAGGTAGTGGATAGTGGTTCGAATCCCACCACGTACCAATTTTTCGGAAAATCAGGTGATCCAGTCTGCAATATCCTAACCAAACTGGGAAAAATCTCACAATATGATAAATTAACAAGTATCAATTTTGCGTTCCCCTGGGAATCAAACCCAAGATCTCTGGAACGAGAGCCCATGGCTCAGGCCACTAGACCACGAATGCAGTTACCAAGTTCCCCTTTTGGTCCACGAGTGCTCAGCAGTAGACAAAGAATGCACGAAATACCTAGTTTATTTTTTTTAAATCGCTTGAAAAGGTTAACCTGCAGAAGCAAAAGTGCATAAAGCGATGCTGACGTCACCTGGCAATCACTACACGATTGAGCTCTGATTTGAGCATTGTGACGGGGTTGCCGTTCGGTCTATTGACGGGTTGCCAGTTGGGGGAAATGCAATAAGAGCCGATTTAAAATCGCTCGGCTGGAAAGGCAAATTTTACTGTTGAGTAGATACCTACCTACTACTTCACTGGTACTTGAAATTGGCGCTGGTCTAGCAATCACATCATGTTCCACTGGAAAATTGTAAGACTGTTAAACTTAGTCAGGTTAAATCCTTTACGGGATGAGTAGAGCGTCAATGGTTCCCCACATCTGTAAAATTAAGAGGATCATATTCACATTACCTATAGTAAAATTTGAAGTATCTACTATTTAAAATTATCATCATAAATGATTGTGTTGTGTATCGCTGTAGAGATAAATAGATAGACAGATCACCATCGTTTAAACTACAATAATACACCGAAAGTCGAAATGCCTAAATTAAATCTTCTAAAATCTTACTCCCATATAGTTAATTCTTACCCAAAATAATCTGCAAAATTTTGTGCAAATAATTTCACCACACCCTTCACCCTGTATCCTCGATAAGTTGCAGGTTCATTAATTAATTATTTCTTTGGAAAATTAAATGTTCTGGTTTTTTCCAAAATATTTTGCTGATCTATACCAAAGATACATTTACTTCCATGCTGGACTGGGAGCGATAGAAAAACATAGAATGTGCCAGCTGCATCTCCTCCCGGGCATGCTGTAAAAACCAGCTAAGGGATTCGAGGGTTCCAGTATATTGTAATTTAGACGATGGGCTGACAGCCTGTCACTACAGCAATATACAACAGATCTATCTTAAACAACCCTCGAAATATGTCAGACGTGGCGGAACTACCTTTGTTTGGGTCGTTGACGCTCTGCCTACCCCATTAGGGATAAAGGCGTGATTTATGTATGTATGTATGTCTATACCAAAGCCTGAAAATCTTTGATCATGCATAAATCTATGTCATGTCTTAAAAAAATGGTCCGCTGTAAGATACCGATATTTCCTAAAAGATTGTCCAAAAAGAAAGTCCGTCGAATATTTCAGAGAAAATATTTAAGGAATTTCTTGCAATAAAGACAAGTCAAAGTCCGATGAAATTCCAGTCGATAAATAAAAAGCCGATAGGCACAATCACTTTTATTGGACAAATAGGACATTGGTCAAAATTACTTTATATTCGCTAATTCGCATGGGTTTTACGTCAACGCCATACAAAACAGTGGCATGCCAAGCAAATTTTTAGTTTTTTCATGTCATTATATTTTATGCCTACTAGATAAAAAGCATTTTTCTTTGCAACTCGGTTGAAAGGTTTTTCAGCAAAGCCACGCCATAACTTTTGTGCAACCGCGATTAGAAATCAAAATCTCTTCTCTAGAAACAAACGTAAGAAAACTGAACTTTTCGTTTTACAGAAGGGGAAATATTATTAAAGCTCTAAGTACATAAAAGGGTAACTTTTTTAATCGTACATGACAAAGGGCGCCACCGCGCACCGCAGCAGGCGTCTGGTGCGAAACTTCCAACAAAACGTAGAACCATTCATCGTAGCTATTGCAGGTGTCAAGGGGCAAAGTGAAAAGTTTCCATTGTCGCAAAGCCTTTCATTGTGTTCACCCATTTTCTTTTCA
>JARACY010004286.1:0-27713 GCA_029255725.1 Scrobipalpa atriplicella | reverse complement strand
TTAGACCAGGACCGAAAGAATCAAAAAGACAATCCATAATTTCAGGATCATTATCCAAGGGTTAAGAGAATGTTACTCACCATGAGGCCAAACGAGACGAACCAAATTAGCACCAACTGGATCCAGATCTTGGTGGTGGTGTAGATCTGGCTGTACATATCGTAGTACGCTATCAGCGTGTATCTAGAATAGAATAGAAAAATCTTTATTTGTCACCAGTCAATTAAACATAAATTTTACAATTATTAAAACTTAAAACTTAACCTAAGGCGACAAAAAGGTCTAGCTCAGCTTTATGCTGCGAAGGTGCATACCGAAACAAGATGGGATAGAGTATAGATCCTATTTAAAAGTACTGAAGTTTAGAATATTGACTGTAGAGAAGATAAGAATACGGGTGAAAGGTACAGCGTCCCGCAAACTGATAGGGGTTGCTCAGTCAACGAACTGAACAACTTTCACCTGGAAATTCTTTCAGGAAATGAAAAATAATTTGGTTTTTCCATACAAATTGTCTGATCGAGGTGGTCATTTTGTATGGTAAAGCAATTTTTTTTCTCGAAACAAAATCCTGGCTTAAGTCGTTTAGCAATCCCTATCAGTTTGCGGGAGCTGTCATTTATACCCAAATTAGAGGGTTTATCCTCGACAACCCTAAAGATATCTTCAAGAATGAGATTGAAAATGTAAAAATTCATTTAAAAATAAGGAAAAGATTGAATTAAATAACGCCAAATTTTTTCCCAAAGCTTGTCAGTAGTCGATCTCTGTCTCGTTTCAATTCGGTTTGTAAAGACATCAGTTTACGTTACGTTACTCTCCCAAACAAACGTAACGCCACATCGTAATGCCGATTTTAAACTAAGACATCGCGTATCGACTTTATGGCCAATTTTCCTGCTCAATCACTTTGAACTATTGCTGGAACGGTGGCTACCTACTGCTCTCGTTTTACACTGAGGCTAATATTGCAATTGATGGATCGTTCCATCATCCTCATCATCATTATCCTCCGGCTGATATGAAAAAAATCTGTTCAAATTTGAATCCCTCCATAGATTCGTCCAGCCACGTTTTTCAGAGGACCAATTCACTGAGAAATATTTTTTCAAGCGAGCAAAAGAATCAGCCATGATGCGTATAAATAATGATCAGACCAGTTTTTCCCTTCTTTCTGAGTTTTCATATTGGGTACTGCGTGTTCTACTATCATACATAACCATGGACTTATTTAAATAAGAAATAACATCCCCGAAAAAAAAACTCTCTTCCTTTTTTGGATGCACCATTTTACCCAGAATGGGAAAATTAAGATTTTGGGACTATACTTGTGTACCTAATTTAGGTAACTTAGCTATATTCCTGTGAAAATACTAGTAAACAGGCACAGGCAATTACGCAAAGCGGCTGACTGACCGATTAAAAATGCGTCGACCTCACCCACTTCAGCTATATCCTCTCTCACTTTCATTAGTGGTGTGTGACCGATGGTAGAGTCTTTGTGACTTCCCTACCAAGTTGGAGGCGTAGGTTCGAATACTGACTTGAATTAATATAAGTAGGATTACCTGCCTTCCAAATGGTGTGTATTTTCTGAAAATTATAGCTTGCCTAGAGCTAACAAACACTCTATAGTGAATGAACTCTATTTTATTTAATGGTATCAGTTTGGATAAAGTTTCATTGCAAATAGACTTTTAGCCAAATAATCTATATACTCAGGCGTTAATATTTGCCAAATAACAAATATTATGTTCCTTTTTTATTATTACTCCAGTCGTGGATCAGCGAATGGATTGAAATCTGATTCACTCTTTTTGTTAGTGGCCAGTTACTTTTCGCAATGTGACAGCACAGATAAGATAATAATACTATTAGTATATTAGACTACGAAAGCTATTAATAAAACACTAGCCACTTTCGAGGGTGTCATTGCGTGAAGATACGGCTAAGTGGCGCAAGCGTTATCGCGCGTTTAAAAAGCGCTCTCTATCGTGGGAACGCAAACACCCTGTATAAAAATAGTGTTGTGCATTTTCCTATCGACAAGTTTTGGATCATAAGCCGTCAGCCGGTTTTCATACCTATAGTATTCTTCAAACTGACCTGGTAATTTAGTTCGTAGCAAGATTACTGAAAGAAATATAAAAAATGACTCTATTAAATGATTATAAACCATTTAATAAATGTTATTAAAAGTAATAAAATATAATGTCAATATTTAACAATACATAACATAATGTACATCAGTCCAAAAGACCTAGTCAATAACAATATTGATCCTTGGGTATCATTAACTTTCCAAACTTTTTATTGACAGCTCAACGAAATTCTGTCGATATCGATAATGAAACTTTCACCGTAAGTTTTTAACGTCGCTCACTATTATAAAATGCATGTGCGTGTTATGTGTACAGTAGGATTAGATAAAAGCTCTTTGACATAAGTTCCGCCGTTGGCTAATTAATTTGTTCAGGAAATTATAGCGTAAAGCTGGCAAAGTGGGCACAATTGAAAAAAAAAGTATCATTTATTCAAATTACTCTATATAGCTGGCCATCAATACATGGTACACATAAAAAAATTAAAGCGCTAAATTCCATTTTCAAATTCAAACAATTGTGACATCTGCAAATCATCACAACATAACATAACTGGCCAAATACAGATCTACGCACCCGTCACTCACTCATCTCGTACTGCGTATGGTGCACATAAAAAACCCATTGATAGCCGGGTCAGTAGCCGACACATAAAGAACCCACTGTTCGGCTGAATGCAGGCCCAAGCCTTCGCCTTTTTAGTTGCATTCGATTTTTATAGGTTGTTGAGCGTTTTTCAGGCAATATCGAAGGGCAAAGGGATTCACCGTACGTTTTTTCATACGATTTATAAGGATTTGTGGCTGAAAAATGCTGTTTATTTTTACTTTTTTTTAACAATACGTCTTACAAGATACTAAGATTTTCCGATATTGTTAGCAAATCTTAGGTGTTGTCTGCAAATCGTCGGATTTACCGCAGTTCAGGCTTTTACTCCCAGATTAGGTAGCCGAACCCATGAAATACGGGAAAAAGGCTAGGGAGATGAGATATATTACCTAAATACTAATTATACGTACGATATTGATCTCACACTGTTATCTTCCACATTGATTAGTTTACTTACGCTTCCATACAAACATTCAATTTTCATCTCCAGTAAACCGTGTTTACAGTTAAATGTATGAAGAAATAGATTGAGTAAACTGTTGTATTGGTGATTTACAACAGAGTTTCTTTGATGTTGTTGCATTAATTACAAAGAAAAAACTAAACTGATGGCTTAATCATAATCATATACAGTCCACCTACATCGACTCTACATATCTATTTTATGTAGATTGCAACGGTTTTTAGATGTTGTACAGAATTGAGATGCTACCGTTTAGTCAAGTGACCATAGGATCGGGAGCACAAAGCTACACCCTCAAAAAACATAGATCATAGGTAGATGACCATCCTAAGGGCGCTCACTGGGTCTCAGACCATCTGTGGCTCGGATCTAGAGCGATATGAGAGATTAATCGTTCAGTTTTGTCAGATGACTCAAATATCTGACTGAGTCATAATCTGACTAAAAGTTAGTTCGGTCGTTTGCAAGTTTGTAGCGAAGCTCTCTCAACTTAGTGACATTGAAGAAGGCATTGAAAAATAGTATCAAGAAATATACTAGGTACCAGATAGATCTATACTTTGCAGTTTCTATCAATCACACTCTTTCACAAAGATCACCGAGAGAGTTACAGAGATAAAAAGAAGAATGCTTGAAAAAACCACGCTGTACTCAGCTCACCTATGCGTGCACCTTATCTATGATATTATACAGCTTATCCATGCGTGAGTGGGTTACAAGAAAGCTGTATAAAGGCATACGATTAGCTGCTATTGGGTATAATTATACGACGATTAGCTTGCAATCAGCATAACAAGGAATGTTCTGTTGAAAAAGTAAGGATGGAATCTGTGGACATTTGAGCCGACTTCAAATGGAAATAACTTCAGATGGTCTGAAAAAGATAGATGGTCCGTTATAAGTGAAAAATTCAAAGAAAATGTTCGTCATGATGAAAATTATGTCGTTGAAACATAAATGGGGAAAAGTGAAAAATTATGCCAGAAGTGAATAAGGATTGCATAAATGGGAAACACGGATATCTTTTACCGACTTCCAATTACGGGGAATAAGGGCAGGAGGACTATGAATGATGATTCATGGGGAGTCATCATATCGCATTTATCAAAATTCATATCATTTGATGAGGGACAGTCATATTTACTAACTAGTGTTAATGCGACTTTACTAAGAAATACCGCTATTGTAGCTATCAACACCAATTTACGCCCCTATTATAGTGCGTGTTGAATGTAGTGTTGGGCTGAATCAACTCATTGAGTTGTATCAAATAACACTCTAAATATGGAAGTACGGAATAAGAAAGCGAATGATGAGTGTCACTTTACTTTTATTTTTTTTACATTCAAGGGTCCTTTGCCCAGCAGTGTTTAGGCTAGTATAAATATAAATAAATCATAAGAATAAAATCGAAAGTATAATGTAGTTAGAGTTATGTTAGAGGACTCTACAAATGAAAATCTAATAATTTTTCTATCGACTCTACAATATTATTTATCCGTGAGTATGATCAACTCTAGTTCCATGTCATTCTATCAAAAATATCAAAATACAACATCACATGCACAACAACAGAAAATGTGAGCGCTACGCCACCAACATTTCAATTTAGTGTGAGTGTGAGAGGGTCCATTGTTGTCTAATAAAGTTTTCGGAATTGAATACATTATAAGTAAGTAAAGTAGTTTAGTTCATTGCATTGTTACACGTTTTTTTGTGTAATTTTGAATGGTTAAATTCAGTTTAGTAAAGCTTTTGTATTTTTGTATCATTATGTTTCGAAAGACATACTTAGGTCTGTAAAGATTTGACCAATGGTGCTTTGGTCAAATCATTTAAATTCAAAGCAGTTGAATTATGCAGTACCTACACTCTAGTATAAAGAAAACGTTTTTAAATAGTAGCATTTTCGTTCATTTCAAATCTTTTCTCTTGATAAATTCTAGCTGCATCAAACATTTTTCACTGACGAATGTCGCAGTAACTACGTCACACACTGACGCCCACCACCATAACTCTTTCAATCCCATCCCTAAATCTTCCAAATTCAAATGATTTGTATCATTCCGTATATCAACATTCCAATTTATCCGATTGCAACTGTAAATAAATCTCTTACCAAATGCGGTGGGACGTCACACAAGTGTCACGTGGAGGCGAGTTGGTGCAATTTAAATCGGTAGCATTAATATGTATGGCCAGTGTGCCAGCCGATATGGTTTTAAACATGGGAAAAGGGCGTTGAACTGAAAGACAGGACTGAAGGCATGGAGAAGGTCAAATTATGAAAGTTGGTTTTTTGATTTGGCATTCTCTTTCCACCTATGTTGTCAAAGTTTGTCTTTTTTGTTTTGAAATATCTTTTAATTTTCAAGCTACTGCGTTTTAAATTCATGGTCTTTGTTTGAAACAAAGTCTACAGTTGACATTTTGATATTTTTGATAGAATGACATGGAACTAGAGTTGATCATACTCACGGATAAATAATATTGTAGAGTCGATAGAAAAATTATTAGATTTTCATTTGTAGAGTCCTCTAACATAACTCTAACTACATTATACTTTCGATTTTATTCTTATGATTTATTTATATTTATACTAGCCTAAACACTGCTGGGCAAAGGACCCTTGAATGTAAAAAAAATAAAAGTAAAGTGACACTCATCATTCGCTTTCTTATTCCGTACTTCCATATTTAGAGTGTTATTTGATACAACTCAATGAGTTGATTCAGCCCAACACTACATTCAACACGCACTATAATAGGGGCGTAAATTGGTGTTGATAGCTACAATAGCGGTATTTCTTAGTAAAGTCGCATTAACACTAGTTAGTAAATATGACTGTCCCTCATCAAATGATATGAATTTTGATAAATGCGATATGATGACTCCCCATGAATCATCATTCATAGTCCTCCTGCCCTTATTCCCCGTAATTGGAAGTCGGTAAAAGATATCCGTGTTTCCCATTTATGCAATCCTTATTCACTTCTGGCATAATTTTTCACTTTTCCCCATTTATGTTTCAACGACATAATTTTCATCATGACGAACATTTTCTTTGAATTTTTCACTTATAACGGACCATCTATCTTTTTCAGACCATCTGAAGTTATTTCCATTTGAAGTCGGCTCAAATGTCCACAGATTCCATCCTTACTTTTTCAACAGAACATTCCTTGTTATGCTGATTGCAAGCTAATCGTCGTATAATTATACCCAATAGCAGCTAATCGTATGCCTTTATACAGCTTTCTTGTAACCCACTCACGCATGGATAAGCTGTATAATATCATAGATAAGGTGCACGCATAGGTGAGCTGAGTACAGCGTGGTTTTTTCAAGCATTCTTCTTTTTATCTCTGTAACTCTCTCGGTGATCTTTGTGAAAGAGTGTGATTGATAGAAACTGCAAAGTATAGATCTATCTGGTACCTAGTATATTTCTTGATACTATTTTTCAATGCCTTCTTCAATGTCACTAAGTTGAGAGAGCTTCGCTACAAACTTGCAAACGACCGAACTAACTTTTAGTCAGATTATGACTCAGTCAGATATTTGAGTCATCTGACAAAACTGAACGATTAATCTCTCATATCGCTCTAGATCCGAGCCACAGATGGTCTGAGACCCAGTGAGCGCCTTAGGATGGTCATCTACCTATGATCTATGTTTTTTGAGGGTGTAGCTTTGTGCTCCCGATCCTATGGTCACTTGACTAAACGGTAGCATCTCAATTCTGTACAACAATCTAAAAACCGTTGCAATCTACATAAATAGATATGTAGAGTCGATGTAGGTGGACTGTATATGATTATGATTAGCCATCAGTTTAGTTTTTTCTTTGTAATTAATGCAACAACATCAAAGAAACTCTGTTGTAAATCACCAATACAACAGTTTACTCAATCTATTTCTTCATACATTTAACTGTAAACACGGTTTACTGGAGATGAAAATTGAATGTTTGTATGGAAGCGTAAGTAAACTAATCAATGTGGAAGATAACAGTGTGAGATCAATATCGTACGTATAATTAGTATTTAGGTAATATATCTCATCTCCCTAGCCTTTTTCCCGTATTTCATGGGTTCGGCTACCTAATCTGGGAGTAAAAGCCTGAACTGCGGTAAATCCGACGATTTGCAGACAACACCTAAGATTTGCTAACAATATCGGAAAATCTTAGTATCTTGTAAGACGTATTGTTAAAAAAAAGTAAAAATAAACAGCATTTTTCAGCCACAAATCCTTATAAATCGTATGAAAAAACGTACGGTGAATCCCTTTGCCCTTCGATATTGCCCTGAAAAACGCTCACACAACCTATAAAAATCGAATGCAACAAAAAGGCGAAGGCTTGGCCTGCATTCAGCCGAACAGTGGGTTCTTTATGTGTCGGCTACTGACCCGGCTATCAATGGGTTTTTTATGTGCACCATACGCAGTACGAGATGAGTGAGTGACGGGTGCGTAGATCTGTATTTGGCCAGTTATGTTATGTTGTGATGATTTGCAGATGTCACAATTGTTTGAATTTGAAAATGGAATTTAGCGCTTTAATTTTTTTATGTGTACCATGTATTGATGGCCAGCTATATAGAGTAATTTGAATAAATGATACTTTTTTTTTCAATTGTGCCCACTTTGCCAGCTTTACGCTATAATTTCCTGAACAAATTAATTAGCCAACGGCGGAACTTATGTCAAAGAGCTTTATCTAATCCTACTGTACACATAACACGCACATGCATTTTATAATAGTGAGCGACGTTAAAAACTTACGGTGAAAGTTTCATTATCGATATCGACAGAATTTCGTTGAGCTGTCAATAAAAAGTTTGGAAAGTTAATGATACCCAAGGATCAATATTGTTATTGACTAGGTCTTTTGGACTGATGTACATTATGTTATGTATTGTTAAATATTGACATTATATTTTATTACTTTTAATAACATTTATTAAATGGTTTATAATCATTTAATAGAGTCATTTTTTATATTTCTTTCAGTAATCTTGCTACGAACTAAATTACCAGGTCAGTTTGAAGAATACTATAGGTATGAAAACCGGCTGACGGCTTATGATCCAAAACTTGTCGATAGGAAAATGCACAACACTATTTTTATACAGGGTGTTTGCGTTCCCACGATAGAGAGCGCTTTTTAAACGCGCGATAACGCTTGCGCCACTTAGCCGTATCTTCACGCAATGACACCCTCGAAAGTGGCTAGTGTTTTATTAATAGCTTTCGTAGTCTATATACTAATAGTATTATTATCTTATCTGTGCTGTCACATTGCGAAAAGTAACTGGCCACTAACAAAAAGAGTGAATCAGATTTCAATCCATTCGCTGATCCACGACTGGAGTAATAATAAAAAAGGAACATAATATTTGTTATTTGGCAAATATTAACGCCTGAGTATATAGATTATTTGGCTAAAAGTCTATTTGCAATGAAACTTTATCCAAACTGATACCATTAAATAAAATAGAGTTCATTCACTATAGAGTGTTTGTTAGCTCTAGGCAAGCTATAATTTTCAGAAAATACACACCATTTGGAAGGCAGGTAATCCTACTTATATTAATTCAAGTCAGTATTCGAACCTACGCCTCCAACTTGGTAGGGAAGTCACAAAGACTCTACCATCGGTCACACACCACTAATGAAAGTGAGAGAGGATATAGCTGAAGTGGGTGAGGTCGACGCATTTTTAATCGGTCAGTCAGCCGCTTTGCGTAATTGCCTGTGCCTGTTTACTAGTATTTTCACAGGAATATAGCTAAGTTACCTAAATTAGGTACACAAGTATAGTCCCAAAATCTTAATTTTCCCATTCTGGGTAAAATGGTGCATCCAAAAAAGGAAGAGAGTTTTTTTTTCGGGGATGTTATTTCTTATTTAAATAAGTCCATGGTTATGTATGATAGTAGAACACGCAGTACCCAATATGAAAACTCAGAAAGAAGGGAAAAACTGGTCTGATCATTATTTATACGCATCATGGCTGATTCTTTTGCTCGCTTGAAAAAATATTTCTCAGTGAATTGGTCCTCTGAAAAACGTGGCTGGACGAATCTATGGAGGGATTCAAATTTGAACAGATTTTTTTCATATCAGCCGGGAGGATAATGATGATGAGGATGATGGAACGATCCATCAATTGCAATATTAGCCTCAGTGTAAAACGAGAGCAGTAGGTAGCCACCGTTCCAGCAATAGTTCAAAGTGATTGAGCAGGAAAATTGGCCATAAAGTCGATACGCGATGTCTTAGTTTAAAATCGGCATTACGATGTGGCGTTACGTTTGTTTGGGAGAGTAACGTAACGTAAACTGATGTCTTTACAAACCGAATTGAAACGAGACAGAGATCGACTACTGACAAGCTTTGGGAAAAAATTGGCGTTATTTAATTCAATCTTTTCCTTATTTTTAAATGAATTTTTACATTTTCAATCTCATTCTTGAAGATATCTTTAGGGTTGTCGAGGGATAAACCCTCTAATTTGGGTATAAATGACAGCTCCCGCAAACTGATAGGGATTGCTAAACGACTTAAGCCAGGATTTTGTTTCGAGAAAAAAAATTGCTTTACCATACAAAATGACCACCTCGATCAGACAATTTGTATGGAAAAACCAAATTATTTTTCATTTCCTGAAAGAATTTCCAGGTGAAAGTTGTTCAGTTCGTTGACTGAGCAACCCCTATCAGTTTGCGGGACGCTGTACCTTTCACCCGGTATTCTTATCTTCTCTACAGTCAATATTCTAAACTTCAGTACTTTTAAATAGGATCTATACTCTATCCCATCTTGTTTCGGTATGCACCTTCGCAGCATAAAGCTGAGCTAGACCTTTTTGTCGCCTTAGGTTAAGTTTTAAGTTTTAATAATTGTAAAATTTATGTTTAATTGACTGGTGACAAATAAAGATTTTTCTATTCTATTCTAGATACACGCTGATAGCGTACTACGATATGTACAGCCAGATCTACACCACCACCAAGATCTGGATCCAGTTGGTGCTAATTTGGTTCGTCTCGTTTGGCCTCATGGTGAGTAACATTCTCTTAACCCTTGGATAATGATCCTGAAATTATGGATTGTCTTTTTGATTCTTTCGGTCCTGGTCTTAAAAAAGTCCGATTCAGATTTTACCTCATTTTGCTATTAAAATTTCGGGATGATGTCAGTTTTAATAAACTACGAAGCATGTAGAATATATTGCCAATCTGCCTGCTATCGGTAAAGTTCAGTTCAGTGGCATAAGCGTAATACCTAATTCCTTTTCACCTTTCCGTTACGTTATAGAACTTGTATAAACACTGGTTTAATTATTTCCATAACAAATAAAAAAAAATCCTTTCAAAAGTTACTATTTGTTCAGATATCAACTGAATAAACAAAATTCTTGTTTAAAACATAATATCCTGTTTAACATGCATAAGTTGCTGCCACCTACCACGCTAGTGTAACTACCTATCAAGTTATGTTTTTTAAACTGGAGTCGTTAAAGGCACTTTGTGTGATGTTACTTTAGGCAAGAAGGTAAATTGTATCTCTTTCATCAACATCATCAGCTCATATATCTTACGTCTACATCAAGGGGCACGAATTCACAAACCTTTGGGATACACGTAGGTCGAGCTAGTATTTGACAAAGTGCCTAGTTTATTGCACTTCCTGACATGTTGTTACTAATTGTCACAAATTAGGGAACATCCTGTTAGTTTATATCCGTGGTAAAAGCGGTATGTTTATTAAAGAAATTACTATCCGTGAGAGTTCTCTATTGATGTTAGGTGCGACCAGTATTTTTTATGTGTAGATTCCCTGAAAACTATAAATTACAATGAGTTCAAGGGTTTGTTGACAGCCACTTGGAAACACTAGTATAATAAGCTCGAAGCATTCCTATTTAGAGTTATTATTTATGAGCGTACCGCACCCTTACAAAAACAGCGAAGAAGTTTTTTGTCCTCAGAAAGATTTATTTATGCATAAAGCCCATCTGAAATCTGTACCTACTGCAACCTAACCTGCTATTTCTGAGTGTGATACTTAAGGTCGACCAATGATAGAGCGATTCACTCTAGTTCGAAAGAACTGTAGGTCGACTCACTTTACAGCGACATCATTTTTGATCGACACACGTTAGATCGATTCTTTTTCATATTTTGATATCAAAACATTCCGGTCACTTTTGAACTACCTACATATATTAAACCAAATACACGATGCAGTTGAATTAGCATGTGCACTCGTGGCCCCATTGATACCTACATAACCACTTTATATGCAGAAGAACATTTCATCCAATTGTTCGTATGCGCTGGCGCATCCTAATGGGTCTTTATCACCTCCAATGGTTGAACCCCCGCCTCAATTACGTGATTTTATTCTTAGTACCTACTCCTCGAAATCCATTGCTATTTTTTAACTTGAAATAAGAGTTACTTACGCTATTTTTTACCGCGGGAAAGTACGCCATTCTTACGGGAAATTAGAGGAGCTCAAAACACATTTGAAAACAGATTTGTTTTTATGTTGTTATTTAAAACTGTAGGTTTTCTAAATAAATGAAAAAAAAAAACATGAGTGAAACTGCGGTTCGGAAAGCTATAGTACCTAAATAAAATCACACCTATGTCCTTTATGGGATAGACTGAGCGTTCTCAGCTGAGAAATTGCGAGGTGCATTTTGTCAGAGTAGTGTATACTTATCGAACAGTATGTTATAAACACACTAGTAAGAATAGGTTCTTTAACTGCATTACGCATTCGTGGGGTCCTCTATGAATCCCAATAGCATTTCTATGTCTTTGTTACGCGTTGGACCATTAAGGGTGATTAAGGGATATTATGATGAGTCGGTTTATTTCCTTTGTTATAGTTAGAACCACTTTTTTAAATTGTTAATGGGATTCATGCTGCAATGAAAGCAATATCGTTCAATCTAGTTTAATTGTTATCAACACGAGAGTACGTAATTGCCGCCTTTCCTAAAAAGTTTCGTTTCGTAAAGATTTTTATACCTAATTGGTGGTAAATATTTTAAGAACACCTTGACTGTATACTTGTACCTATGTTCAGAAATAAAACAAAGTTAAACCTCATCATCATTTATCATCATCATAAGCCTCATAATCTAAGTACCTACTATTCTTACCTATCTATCTAGGTTAGGTAATAGATGATGATTTCAGCGCATGGTGGATTCTCAGATTTTAGCATAATTTATATGCCGTTATAATGGTTATAACAGGGCGTCTTCTTGCTGCATTTACCAGAGAAGGAGAAGAAGCGCGTTTATGTCTTTTCTTCGTGAGAATCAGTTACATTCGATTCATTCATTAGTATCATTTTCATTACATTGGCTTAAAGGACTAGAATCCAAGCCATAAAATATTCAAAAAGAAAAAAAAAAACATTACATTTAAGTTTTTTTATTGACTAAAAAAAATTTATTCATCTTTCCGACCTTCTCAATTTGGTCGGGTTATTATTTTCAACTAGCTTTTTTCAGCTAACTTCACATCGGTTTTCCAGATCCCGCCTCTGCTGGAAATCTGGGGCCAACTGGGCCTGGACCATCGCACCTTCTCGTGCACCATACTACCCAAAGACGGGAAATCACCCAAGAAGTACCTCTTCGTGTTCGGCTTTGCATTACCCTGCATCGTCATCATCGTCTCCTACTCTTGCATATACTGGAGAGTACGGGAGAGCAAGAGAAAGCTGGAGGGACGCAGGTGTGTATGTGGGTGTGTATGTTGTTGTTAGTTTGGGTTTGGTGTTGGGTTTTTATTAGTTTTAAGGTATTTATTTTATGTCCTATCGACTGACCCATGAGAACGAAACGATAAGGGTTTTTAGGTTAGTAACTGAGTACGTACTAAAAATGACTTTTTTTTTAATGTTTATTAGCAATCGGAATAGGCCAAAACTTTTCGGTGAAAAACAATTCAAGCAACGCATACCTAGCTGCTACAACCCTATCTCGGTCTTCTTAGAATAATTCTGGACTCTTTCGTATCATGCCAGAAAACATATTTATCATATAACAAACTTTATGTTCTTATCATCACATCATCCATCCTTCTATTTTTTTTTTAATTTGTATTATGTTCTTTTTACAGCAAGCTGAGCGGGCAAACAGCTAAAGAAAAGGAAGAGGACTCAAGATTGACAACTCTGATGCTGACCATCTTCCTGTGCTTCCTCGCGTGTTTCCTGCCGCTCATGATCATGAACGTGGCTGTCGACAGCAGCAGGTAATTCAGTCACTTAAAATAAAAAAAGATCAATTATAGATTATCCTAATCATCCATTCCTGGTTGTGTCTGCTAGGCATATAGGCCTCTTCCTTGAAGCCATTGAGCTACGGATTTCTCGCCCAAATTTTGCTTGTTACTTATTTAAGTTCATCCCTGGTGGATTCAGGCGCAAATGTTTCCATAACGGTTGCTGCAATATGGCGTTGATTCCCCATGGCCATCCTCTGCACCAAGAAACAACAAGAAGGTTGACTTGATTGCCTTATTTCTAACCGATTTAAGTAAAATATATTTGAGAAACTAAAAAATCCTTTCTTTATTTTTTCCAGGTACCCATGGCTCCACATCATCGCGTCAATCCTGGCGTGGGCATCTAGCGTCATCAACCCTTTGATCTATGCGGCGACCAACCGCCAGTACCGAGCTGCCTACGGAAACCTTCTCAAGTTCTGCAGAAATAACCCAGTGGCTAAAAGAACCACCTGGGGCAGTCGCACTGTAGGACAGAGTTCGAATTCCCCGCATTATCAGGAGAAAAGGAATCCGTTGAAGGAGAAGCCGACGAAGTTATGAAGTTTGAATTTGGAATCGGTTGTTTCGGAAGAACGAATGAATGACTGATACTGGCTGGTTGAAGAAAAAACAAAGTTAAACCTTTTTTGAAAGTCGGCTAATTTGTAAAAAAGATTTATCTAGAGTTATTTCTTATCGATATTTTCGGCCAGTCTCGTATTCTGATGAAAATAAATGAGTAAAAAAATTTTTGCGACCATTTCGAAATAAGCTAAGTAATTTTTATACCTCAAATCTAATTAAATTAACGAAATTCTTAGTGAAATCAGATCAGAACGAATCATATCGGGGGTACTAACTATACCAAAAATCACGAATCTCAATTATTTAATCTAATCCACTTCTAATTGATTATAATATTATGTAGATTAATAAGTTTTACAATAGCATTTACATTATGATTGTGAATAGAATGTAAATATTGTTAGTAATAAATGTTTTAGAATACATAATATGTTATTATGTTAAGGTATCACAGTAAACTATGACCTAGTGAATATTATTTGTATATTTACCTACAACACCAAAGTTAATTAGACGATTAGGATAACTTACTTACCAAAATTAGAATAACTTATTTTAAATACACATTCCCTTATGAGTAGGTATAATAGGTGCCTATGATTATTTATGAACATATATAAATATTATGATTACTTACATAAAAATAAGCAGATTCTAAGACAAAAAAAAAATAGTTTTTAAGAAGACTGATTATGAAAAAGTCAATTAAAAATGGTTACTTCAAGATTTTCTACGATTGTCATAATTTCAAACAATTTTGTAATTCATTCATACTAAATAAGTATTTAATTAAAACCAAAGCTGAATAAATAATAATTATCTATTTATACGATCAACTTTGATTTTTATTTTATAGCTAGACTAGACGGTAGGGTAGTTGACACACCCCCTTTATAAAATAAATACAATACGTACAAACAAGAAATATAGGTAGGTACAGTCATCATCATCATTCATACAAACACGTTTAAATCCTTAACGTGGTAGGCAGAGCGTTAAAAATAATCAAACTCGTTTTTGTTTCATTTAATTTGTTTATCTAGTTTATTTACTGCCCGAGTTTATTTTTGCAAGAGCATTGAATGCCCAACACAAAACTGTTGCATTTTCGTACACTATTTTATTACCCGACTGCCCGCAACACAAAGGAGGGTTATTTTATAACCGGAAATCAAAAAGTTTTCAAAACAAATACTACAAGCGCCATCTGTTGTTGAAGGTAAGAACTAATTAGATTGAGACACACTGTCGATCCGGCCGGCCGATTTTGACACACCATCCGACATGTCGGGCACTTTTTTAATGGCAACCCCAAGTTTTCTATAATCTTTGCTCTGCTCTACTATGTTGTCTATGGTATTGTCAAAATTCTCTTGGTGGATTTTGCTGTGACAATCGCTGAAATATCATAAAAATCGCCGCAGAATGGCGTCGAAAAGGATTTCACAGAGTGCCGTAAACTGGGCCGCTTTGGCCGAGAGGGTCCCGGCCGAGCAGAGGGCCTCTATGCAGGCTTTCAAGGTTAAGTCTGATGCCTACCTCAGAAGGTTAGTTTTTGTGGTTACATAATTTTCTTGTTGGAGAGTTTTGGTTATTTACTGTATGATTTTAGGGTGTTGGCGAACCCCGAGCAGCCGCCCAAGATCGACTGGAACCTGTATAAGCAGACTGTGCCGATTCCCGGCATGGTAGACACCTTCCAGAAGCAATACGAAGCCTTGAAGATCCCTTACCCACAAGACACCCAGTCGGCTAAGATCGACGCCCAGTGGGCCGAAATCAAGAAAGCTATTGAAGCCTTCGTTGTCGCCTCCAACGCTAACATTGCCAAGTGAGTATACAAGACTTTTTGGTTAAAACAAGAATACCATGTTTTCTATAAATCTTGTAGAATATTTTAGTAATTTTAACAACTACCTATCTGTTTAGTTAGTTGTAAACTAAGCATTTTTCGCCAGATCATTTTAACCTCAGATAACTCTCAGATTCCAATGTATCTTGCAAGTTCCTTATGCTTGTATTTCTTGACAGGACAGCTGCAGTAAACACAGCACAGATGGCGAACAGCTCCTTGATGCTGGAACCATTTCACCCAATTTCCAGTGACCCTGCAGGCAGATTATCTTCTAAGAAAATATTTACTAAAGTCGTTTTCTTTTCAGGTACGAAAAGGAAATTCAAGAGACCAAGGCTCTCCTGCCCTACGACCAGATGACCATGGAAGACTACCGCGATGCCTACCCGAGTGAGGCCCTCGACCCGCTCAACAAGCCTTCCTTCTGGCCCCACAACGCAGAAGAGCAGCTGGACTATGTTGACCCTGAAAAGCAACACGCCCATGCTCACTAAACCTTCATACTATCTTCTCTTCTCGATAGCAGTGCTAGATATGGCTAAGGGAATTCCATTATGGGTAGCTGTGATCAATTCATGTGGTTTGAAGCCATATCTAGGAATAAGATCATGTAATTTATCTTGTAGGAATAAATGAAATTGTTGTATTTTTGGTTTTATTATAGTCTACCCTTACATTAAAATAGCATAAACTAGTTATAACTTTTATATAGAAGAACATGTTTCTTATATCACTATATGAGTAACTACACATTGAGCCTGTTTGGGAACAGTATCGTAAGCAACAATAATAAAGATTTATTATTATTATCTTTGCTAACTATTATTTTTTTGTTATCCTACAATACTCTTCCCAGGTGCATGTAAATAGCACCATCACATCACAGCCCTATCCAGCTATATACCTAACTCATAATGCCCGGGAGGAGACGCAGCTGGAACATTCTATGTTTTTCTATAACTCCCAGTCCAGCATGGAAGATATTGATTTAGTGCTGGCTAATAATTTTTTTTTTAAGTTGCGAAATAATAAAATATTGTCTATGAGAATAAAACTAAGTAAATAATTGCGGTAAAGCTGCATTTTTGGTATGTTGTTAAATTATTTATGCATGTGGCAAAATGCGTAGGTAACTAACAGCGCAGTATAGTTCCTAGCTCCATGCCATACCACGAAAAACTGCAATGATAAGTTTGCGTTATTTTGCAGATCATAATAGTGCATAATTGGCCTAATTTAGTTTTCGCTCAAATAGTATTTCAACTTCGTCGAGTTAAGTCGCTGTTAGTTAGTACCTAGCAGTTAAGTACAGATGTCGCTGTACAGATCGTGCAAAATTTTACATCGCGGTGGTGAGATTTTTCCACGCGGATATATAGTCTCTACGGACACAAAATTCGACATACTTACCTGGCACAGGGGACACCGTGATCAAGAAGGCGGTTCCCCCAGGGCGAGGCCTCTCCATTGCACTGCGGTTGGGCTGACCCCTGCGATTATCCCTAATGTGGATAACTCGGGTGCGTAATTTTTGGTAGTGGGGACTGCGTTCGCGCCGTCCCCCCCGTTTAAAAGTAAATTATTTGCGCAACAACGTTACGATTTAATACTATTTAGAGTACCTACGTGTCGAGTACACATTAAAATTAAATTAAAATATTTTTTTTCAGTAGCCATGCGCAATTTAACTGCTATAAATTATAATGTAGGAACAGACAAAATAGTCAAAATAAAACATTTAAGTACTTACAATAATTGTATTTATTCAATGAATTGCACATTTTCGAAAACAAGGAGTTGCGAGTGCACTGTAGTCTAAATCTATTAATACCACTGAACTACCAGAAATTACGGTACAATTGGTATAGTAAAAGGAATGTTGGATATTTTAAAAGCCATTGGAAATAGAGAAACATCATTTCTAAGAGTAATTGATACATACGGATCACATTGAACTATGTACTAAGTATACCCAGGAAATTATCACTATACATTATATTTTCTAACTAGACACATAATCTATGATTGAAAGTGCAACGCACTAACTTAGATATGGACAGATTTGTCTAGTCGAAAGAAAATTACCTAAAAGTCTTGCCAATAGAGAAAGAATCTGAATCGAATGCTTAATAACACCGAAAAAAGGGCTAGTTCATGAAACGGATTTTTATTTATTAAACAGAGGGTCATTTTAAAGTAGTACGCAAACTGATTGGGGTGGTCACACAAAGTAATAAAAAAAATCGTAAAAGAAAATAATAAACAAGAAAATATACATTTTGAAAGGGGACGTAAATTTTAATGATAATTTTTTTCGAGGAAATTGTCCAATATTGTTGCTTGAACAACCTCATCAGTTTGCGTATTGACAAAAAAATTGTCCCATAATGTAGAAATATGAAAGAAGCACTCCTATATAAAAAGGCTCAACTAACCAGACCTTTTGCATGGGTTACCTTCGCTATATTTCGCCCTATGCTCCATGAACAAAATTTTCCTAACGACAAACTATTAAAAAAAAGCACATATTAGAGCCAAAGATCGAGTTCCTTTCTCCATCGGTAATATAAGCTTATTTAGCGCCAAACTTAGCGGCTGCTGGCGGCGGCGGCGGCTGCGCGTACATGTTGTAGTAGCTGGTGGGGGGGGGCACGCTGAAGCTCTGGCTGCCGTAGCTCTGGGCTGCCGGCTGCTGGTACGACGCAGACTGGTTGTAGCCACCTGGTTAGATAGATAGATAGGTTAAATCTTTATTGTTTCATAAAACTACTTCCATGCTGGACTGGGAAGTGATAGAAAAACATTGAATGTGCTAGCTGCATCTCCTCCCGGGCATGCTGTAAAAATCAGCTAAGGGATCGGAGGGTTTACAAAAAAAATGTTAGAGGCGTAGGCGTAAGCTGTGCTATTAAACGGTTTAAAACCTCTGATATCAGGGTTCATCGAGTCGATCGACTCAAAACCCACATGACAGAAGTGACAATGATTCTTACTAATTAAAAAATAAGTCATGCATATCCCTCACCTCCTGCCCCCTGCGCTCCCCCATAGCTCTGATTGTTACCGTAGGAGCTCTGACCGCCACCGAAGCCCCCCCGCCCCCCACCTCCGCGCCCCCCTCTACCTCTGAACCCACCGGACGAGCTGTCTCTACTGAACCCCCCCGAGCTGGAGTCACGTTCCCGGAACCCCCTGTTTCCTCCGCTGTACCCTGACCCTGAGTCCTGGTTGTCATACCCGCCGCCGCCACCGTTCGAATTGTCCCATCTTGAACCTGGAAGCGAAAACATATCGTTGTAGTAGGAAAAGTAAAAAAAAAAATGGAAGAAAATTTAATAACAATTTAATTTAAATTTTAAAACTGGAAGAAAATTTTCTTTTCCGCTGAATCCTACTGCCTCGTTGCCTGGAAGATATTGCTACCTTAGCAATAAGGCCGCCAATTGTACTACTTCTCTATGTAAACAATTTGTAATTTCTGTGTTAGTATATTTGTATTTGTAATAAGACTGAAAGTTGCTCTCATTTATAGACAAAATAAAAATAAATCATTATGGACCTTGCATGAATATGAGGTCATTTTAAATCAAGTTCAAATATTTTAAGAGTATGTATAATATGTTGAAGAAATAGAAACAACGCATTTTAAAATAAAAATGTGCAGTAGTTTTTATTAATAATTATTTTAGCTATACTCACTTCTACTGCCGTTGTCTCCGCCTCCGAAGCGACTGCCCCCCCACCCCCCGCGCCCTCCGTCACTTCCGCCCCTTCCTCGACCGCCGCGGTCGCCTCTGTCTTCAATATTGTCTCTACTACACTATAGGGGCATTCCACGAAAAGTCGAGCATGTTACGTCGTTTTCGTTGTAATTTTGAAATACGACTTTTGTTTACGCATTTTTTATCACATAGTCAGTACATGGTATTACTTTATATCACAGTCTGCCAACTACAATGCGTATTACGAAAAAAAAAAAAACTTTCGTATCGTACCCTTCGTCCCCGTGGAATGCCCCTATAATAGCTAGCTATAGCTATACTCACTCCTACCGCCGCTATCGCCGCCTCCGAAGCGACTGCCCCCCCCGCGCCCTCCGTCGCGTCCCCCCCTCCCGCGTCCACCGTCACGTCCCCCCCTTCCTCGGCCGACGCGGTCCCCCCTGTCGTCGTCGCGGTCACGAAAACGGCCGCGACCTGAAACAGTAACATGTAAATTTGAGGGTATTCAGGTAATAAAATGGTGAAAAATTTAGCCATCTCATACGAATAGTGTCAGTGGTAGGGTAATTTTGTATGGCAGGGCCAATTTATTCTACATACTTCAACTTCTTCTTTTTCCTATGTTCCAAGGGAAAGTGACTCTTCTGCAAGTCTAATTTTATTATAATGGGGCATAATTAATAGAATTATAACAACTAGTTAGACAATATATCATACCGTATTTTCCCTTGAAGCCCATTCCGCATTGGGCCAGCTCCAGCAGCTTCGGGTTGACGACTTGGTTAGCCTCCTGTAGCACTGACATCAGATCTCTGGCCTGAAATGATACACAGAATTTGATGATAGGTACTATTTAAAGAAATCCTAAAATAAGTGCTGCCCCTTTTCACTTACATATTAGAAATTGTTTATCATCGTCATGAAAGAGATGAGTCAGATATCCACAGATGGAAATAAACCTTCGCATGCCATGATTTTGGAGTAACTGTATCCACCATCTAACTAATACAATCTAACGTTTTTCCGGTTTAACGGTTTTCCATAAATTTCCCGTATTTAATCAATCTAATAAGATGCAGATAGACTAGGTAGTTATAGTTACCTAGTCTATCTGCATGGCTATTGGTTATGGTATTCATAACACGCTCACATTTCCGACTCGTAACATCACATTAGATGTTTTCGATCCCATTAAATTCCTACAAGCTATAAATTTAGTCGCCGGCTTACATTAAATTGAAATTGTGATGCAAATCAAATACCCACCTTAGCCGAGTTGTTAGGTGTAAACAGCGTGTAGGCTGTTCCGGTGTTCTGCGAGCGTCCAGTTCGCCCGATACGGTGCACGTAGTCCTCAGAGTTATTCGGATAATCATAGTTTATCACAAACTTCACGTCCTCCACATCTGTACCATGTTCACGTGTTAATACAACGAATAGGCCGAGTTGCAGACGAAAATAAACAGGGAAGCGTAAAATATAGTTAAAATAATTATTGAAATCACAAGTAACATTGAAATAATTTAAACACATACAAGCATGGATGAGGGAATAACTCTTAAAGTATAAAAAGAAGGAGGCCCAAGTGAGACCCTTGCGATACGCCTTTAGTATTTCTGCAAAGAAAACTTTTCTAATCAATGTCGAAAGTAATATAAAGCTGTGAAACATGACCAAATAACTTCTAAACAATGTTTTAACATTAAAACAAAAATATTGAAATTAGAAGCTATGTAATTGGTGTGGTCTATGCAATCGAAAGCTTGTCTAAAATCAGTCTTAACTTTAAAACGCGTACAACAAAATGGCTACTTCAATAACATCAAAACAAGAACCAAATGTTTGCCAACACTAAGAATTGAAAGAAAAATTAAATTTGAAGGACAAAGAATAGATTCATATGCTCGACAACACAAGGATTGCAATCAAAAACAAAGGTTTGAAAACAAAGAATTATTCCCCCAAACGGAAACATGACGAATATTTACCTGAACATTGACAGGCCGCCGCGAGAAGCTGGAAATAACTGTATTATGCCCTTCAGTGGTTCCGGAGTGTTGAAGGCCAAGAGTGGAACGGTGTGCTGACTTTGCATATAGTGCCCTTAGGTACGGAATACGTTGAAATTTGTCAGGTTGCGTAGGGCAGGCCCTTTTAAAATCTCTCATGACAATTAACCAAGCATATATTGCTCTTGTTTGATGGTCTTACTTCCCCTCACTTGCAATCAAAAACACTTTTACGTTCGTCACCCGAATGATACAAATTTTGCCTATTTAATACCCTAATTACATTTTCTTTCGCACTGAAGATACAATTTCAAATGTTCAACAAATAAAAAACACACTCCTGCGAAGAAAAGTTTTGCACATTTCTTGAATATCACAGTATAATTTCCGATTTGTATCCCTCCCAGCCGAATAACCCATAAACTTGTAAGACCATCATTATTTCATAACCCCAAGCTTAGAGGCAGCATGCTCTTTCGACTAGTGTGAGCTGACAGAATGTGATGCTGTCATCATCAATGATTCCATACAATTCCATAGAATCGTCTTTTGAAATGATCAATGTTATGAGGTCAGCCACACACCGCCGTCTAGCCCTTATCTCTGCACGCATGCGCCTCTGAAATGAAAACAGTTGAGAATAATGCCAAGTCAGTCATGGAAATTTATCGAATCTGACCGAAGCCAATCATCTCATGATAGACACACATAGCAAAAATTCTCAGCCATTACGCGATACATATTTTCGAAAGAAGTTTGCTGTAAAGCTTGAACAAATTGATGGAAAAGATAAAATCTTTGTAAAATTATAGTCAACATTTTTTATATAACCATCTATCATGAGATGAAACGGAATTTCATGGTCTTTAAATCTAGGATCTATAAAACCATTGCTCGGTAGATAATGTATATTCTGCGTTCCAATATTCACTTTATCAATCAGCATGCATAATAGAAATCGAGGCATAACTGAAAATCTTGACGATTTGGCCATCCCCTGCTGGATTAGACAAGACTTTTTTGTAACATGAATCTATTGGTTGTTGTTTGTGCTTTGCAAATATATAACAGAAGATAACCTAAGTCATTTGAACACATACGATACGAGTGCAATGTTAGATTATTTTTCGATAGAAAACTAAAATAAAATTGAAGATTGGGAAGATGATTATGATACGAAATACCTAAGCGTGTTATGTGCACACTTCAATAAAAGTAATAATGAGAGGACGATTCATTTCAACCGTCTTCATATGGACAGATCTATTCGTGAATACTGGAACAATGATAAAGGTTGTGTTCATACAACCGTCAAATCAGTTATCGAATACCTCCCGTACGCTCCTGACATACCTCTTAGACCTTTATAACACCCCGGTGGAACAGTGCGAGGTGATTCACTCGATCAAACGCCGTTAAAATACCTCGCAACTGTAGTACATAATCTTCTGTTTGATGCCTTTTATATTAGGTTTAAGAGGCGGGATTTGTCACCACCTTAAGCAACGTCGAGTTGAGACGTTTGATCGGTTATATGAATAGGTGGCTCAAACATAAGATAGACAACTTCTGGGCAACTTACAGTGAGATTTACTACCCTACACATTCAGTAGTTTTGAACGTTAAAAGTTCCAATGTGTTCATTTCCAAGTTCATTTGCAGCATCAATCTTAATTTATCAAATAGATAGAATAGCGAGAGCGATTACGTGACCAAGGCAATGATGTATTTATTTAGGCAGGTACTTTTACAGTTACCCAAATAAACCTAAGATTTTAGATGTCTGTATAAAATCTTTAACATAAATAATAATATCACGGCCAGCTATATCATTGTTAACATTTATAACAGAATCTCAATAGTAAATGCCTCTCATCAGCACCTATATAATGGTGTAGCAACGTTCTCGCTCGATTAGAATCTTTGATAAATACTAAAAATAACACAAGACCAAGAACATTCCCCTGCGGGACCCCTCACTTCGCTTAGCTGTAGAACTTACCAAGGCCTCTGGCGGCGACGTCTGTGGCGACTAGTATGGCGCCGCGAGCTTGACGGAACTGTCCGAGCACGTAGTCGCGGTCTTGTTGGTTTTTGTCGCCGTGAATGGAAAGCGCTCGCCAGCCGGCGCGGTTGATAGCCTTTGTTATCTCGTCAACCTAGTAGTAAAGTATTTTTGTTGGAATCTTGTAAGTATACAGAGTGTAAGAGATAAATTTCCGCAAACGGATGGGTTGATCATTCAACAAGACTGAACATACAAGGAAATAATTAAAATTGTGCTTCCCCATGCAAGTTGTCATTCAATCAAGGTGGTAATTTTGTATAGAGAAGCGGAATTATTTTATCTACATATTTTTCAATTTCGTTGACTGAGTAACGTTGACCTATCAGTATGCTGTCCCTTTCACCCTTTACGGGTGAAAAGAGGACCACAGCCTCATATAATATGCTCCTCATATACAATGATTTTTATCTTCAATTTGTATGGGTGTATCTTTCTCCAGCATCTGAAATAGGAGTAAATTCTTACCTTCCTCTTTGTCTCAGCAAATATGATAGTCTTAGTTTCTTCTTCAGAAGATATCTCTTGAAGGAGCGTTAAGAGCTTGTCTGCTTTCTCCCACTCTTCACAGATATCTACAATTTGCAGAATATTGTGATTGGCCGCTAACTGGAGTGAACCAATGTTGATTTGAATGTAATCGTTCAAGAACTCCTCAGCCAGGTTTTGTACTTCTTTAGGCCAGGTTGCAGACCACATGAGAACCTGGTGGAAAAGTATGGTTTCAAATTAAAATAAAATTGAGTATTTTTTAAACTTAGAAATGCAACTAAAAGCAATAAATAAAACTTACCTGTCTGTCAGGCCTGATCTGCTCAATAATTTTTCTAATTTGGGGCTCGAAGCCCATGTCTAACATTCTGTCAGCCTCATCCAGTACTAAATATGTGCAGCGCTTGAGATTTGTTGTACCTGTGAATTAATGCTTATTTTATTACAGATGATTTATTTCACGACTGCTGCTTAGCTTGTGTGTGTAAATGCATCTACATGAGGCACATTGCCTTAGTATGGGTGCGCTCGGCGCGAGTCAACCTGTAGTTACGCACACAAAGATGCGTCGCGTGTCTGTACGCATAACTACAAGAAAGGCCTAGCAGCAGTCGTGAGATAATACAAAAGTAACATAGGAATTTAACAGATTAACCTATTTGGCACATAACTAAATCAAAATAAATTAAGTAAACAAAAAATAAAAAATTCAACAGCAGACAGGATTTGAACTTGCGACATTGGACTACTCATATTTTAGAAATTAAATAGCACTAGTGCAAAAGAAAACTCAAAGATTTAATCTAAATATTTGCTATTTCAGGGCCTACCTTTTTCCAAAAAGTCAATCAGTCTTCCAGGGGTAGCAATGACAATTTCTACCCCTCTCTCCAGGCACCTTCCCTGGGGTCCTTTAGGCGCCCCACCAAAGATACAGGTGTTGCGAACTGCTACATTCTGCCCAAAATCTGTGGCAACCTGAAATTTTTATAGTTATTTAGGAAGTCTTGGTCTTCAAGTTTGATGTTAAGAGTGAACGAAGAAGTGATGTGAACATTTATTCCAAACATAGTGATATGCTACCACTAGACTGAATACGGTGTAAAAACTAAAAAATTAACATTTTGGAAGAAATGATAGGATTTGTTTTTATTAAAATGACTAGAGGTAGCATTTTAGACATTATTGAACCATTGAAAATGAAAAGAATAAATAAAAATATTGTTGCACTGTCTTGTACATGAATTAGTAACATTAAACAACTGTGAAAGAACATTGCAGAGAAAAAGCATAGTTTGTAGAAGCTACAAGAAAGGAACTAACTAAAATAAAATAAATAAAAAATAAACTAAATAAAACAAACAAAAACAGCCAAAAGTAAACAAACTAAAAATACCTCCAAGGTTACGTTCAGAAACCTGATCCTATTAAAGATAAATTTCGAATTTTGATAGTTTCATAACTTCAAGAAAGCCCCAAACATTTTCATTTAGGTTTTCGAACATAGCCTGCCTGTAATAAGCTAACTTCTACAAATTAGTATTGAAATGTGAATTTACTATCTTAGGCCCGTCCTGTTCAATGGGATCGTCCAACACCTCTGCGGCAATCCCATTCATTGATACCAAGGTCTGGTGCGGCACAATGAAAAACAAATATCTTGTCATTTCATATCATTTATACAACAAAAATCTTGGTGGGTATAACAAATAGTCATTTGGATTCATTAGCATCTTAAACCAGACATTTTGATAGGTAAGTAATGGGCATTAGTAGAAGAACCAGGCAGTCCCATGTCTCCAAAATTACACCTAATTGTCTCCTAACAAAAAAAAATATTAATATAATAATACTAAGTGGATTATTACCTGTTGAATTTGCTGAGCCAACTCTCTGGTTGGTGCCAGAACCAACACAATAGGCCCATCATCTCTCAACAGCCTCGGCTGGTTGATAATATGCACAATAGCTGGCAAAATGTAAGCCAAAGTCTTTCCAGACCCTGTCTGGGCTATGCCAACCATGTCACGGCCAGATAAGGCTATTGGCCAGCCCTGCGCCTGAATTGGAGTTGGGTTAGGGAAACCCTGCTTGAGAATCTCTTTCATGGCGTAATCAGGGAAACCACCCTCTTCAAAGCAAATGCTAGGCGCAGGTACATCTCGCCCCTTCACCGTGATTTGGTTCTGGCTCCTATAAGCCTCGATCTCCTGAGGAGTACGCCTGGCGCAGTTGGGATGCGGTATGTAGAAATTTTTCTCGAAGGGAGTGAGAGTGATATTATCCCAGCGGATCTTGCGGAGGTTGCCGCCCGGTTGGTCGTTCTTTCCGAAGCTTCGAGGGAAGTCGTCGCGTGAGGGCCCGCGGTCCCCGAAGCCTCGCCCGCCGCGGCCACCACTGTCGCGCCCGCCCCGGCCGCCGCCGTCACGGCCCCCGCGACCACCGCCAAATCGACTCCCACTTCTCTCCAACGAGCGATCGCTTGACCGACCGCCACGGGGCCCGCCGCGACCGCCGCCTCCGCGCCCGCCACCTCGGCTTCCGCCTCGCCCACCACGTCTATCGTCATACCTGAACATATTTTTGAAATAAATATCAAACGAAAGTGCATCAAACTATGCATCAAATTAGAAAATGAACGCCAGTGCCAGCTACTTACATCTTTCTCCGTGGATTTACACAATATGCACTTTACTTATCTAATGAAAAACTGTCTTTATTGAATTAAGAACTGTTTTACGCTATAAATTATGTGAAAGACCTCAATTTTCTAACGAAATCACACGAAATTACGAACAACAGCTTCCACTTCAGCAAAATCTGGTCGCCATTTTGAAATTTTGTTTTATTTTTTCGTGTTGTTTATGGCGGGCGCGTTCCGTTTTTGCCACGCGCTAGTATAATTTTTATTATTTCATGAACAAGCTGGCAACATTTTAGAAACCTTGTTTCCACGCCAAGACTCTTTAAAAAAAAAAAAAAACGCGGCAAATTCAAACTTTTCTGAGGCTGAAAGAAGGAAACAAGTAACTTTTGAGGTAATTT
Organism: Scrobipalpa atriplicella; assembly: GCA_029255725.1. NCBI lineage: Eukaryota > Metazoa > Arthropoda > Insecta > Lepidoptera > Gelechiidae > Scrobipalpa > Scrobipalpa atriplicella. Next base: position 462 of record JARACY010004286.1, on the reverse strand, counting down.
TGTACTTTTCAAACTCCACCTCTACCTTGTGCACCCTGGTGGTTCATTTCCGGTGGATGGAGAGTCTAGTTTGTTTGGATAAATGTTTTACCATCCAGTTCCATCACAAACAAACAATTTGATCAATAATCCCTTATTGATCTAACAACACAGAACTTTTAGTAGAATTAGGTCATTCATTTATCCCACAACAGTCTCGTAATTTCCATCAAAATGGATTCTTCCATGTGTTCCATCCCAGTATTTGAAAAGCCCCACCAACGCCCCAGTGTCTTAGACTGGACTAGGAACATTCAAAGACTCCAAAACGAAGCCAGGTTGCGTCGCTTCGATACTTACGAACTGAGACAAAGAGCGAACCAGTTGAGGAATGAAACCAATGTTACTACCATATGGGATAACTATGTTAACAATGAGCTATTGCGTGATAGGTAAGTAATAATGATTATCAGAGGATCAAGT